>JAVTVY010013085.1:0-53247 GCA_036873755.1 Hanleya hanleyi | reverse complement strand
ATCCTCGAGAATGCGGCTTAGCCTACACCGTGCCGGGCGAATGGACTTTTTTTGCTTAGGCTGAGGCCTCTTCGGCCGCCCGGCGCGGAGCCGCGGTCGCATGCTGGGCGCATACTCTGTAGAGCCTTGGGACGGCCCACCACCCTTGCCGGCCGCAACCACCTATTAAACATACAGAATCGATGGAGATACCAGAGATACGATGAAGGGTAAACACACATGTCAGTGGCTTACATTGAGCTCCACAAAGCTCTGTGGTCGGAGTTGCCTGGGGGATCACTGTAAGATCCACCTTGCTCGGCTCCGAAGGGGTGGTGGCACAAAGCCCTGCCTCAGGTGCGGGGTAGGTGTTTATAACCGCCTCTCACTGTGCCGAGGCTGCGGATATGTTAAAGAAACGGTTAAGGCCTGGCGGCTGAAGCAAAGGGTCTTTCAGGAGAAGTTTCGACGCCTGGCTAAGATAGACCCCTGGCGGCAGAAGGAAAGTGTCTTTCAGGCCGAGTTTCGACGCCTGGCTAAGATAGACCCCATGTAAATTCCATTTAGAGATTTGTTATCACATAGTATACCCGAGTCGACGCCTGGCTTTTTTAGATATGTTATCACCTAGTATACCCTAGTATACCCTACAGATGAAGACAGTCAAAGAGCTCCGCGCATTAGCAAAGCAATATGGTCTGCCTTCCAAGGGTAACAAACCCGACCTCATTTGGGCGATCGCTGAGGCCCGCGCCGCCGAGTTTCTAAAGAGAGTCGTTCGAGCGCGTAAAACTGGAAGGCTTCCCGCCCTTCGAGGTGATATGGAAGACTTCCGTAAGAAAGGACAGCGCGCCCGTGAGCTGCGGCAACTCGACGACGAGGTCACGGCCTCGCTGCGAGCCAGAGCCTATGCGCAGCGGGTGCAAAAGAAACCTACCGAGCGGCTCCCGCACCTGCGGCGAATCCCGGAAAGACTACACCCTTGGGGGAAGTGGCCCAAGTCTCTAGCCAGTCGGATCGGCCGGGAAGGTCCTGAGATTCTTGCAAAAATGCCAGCCCCCGAAAGGCCATTCCTCGACCTGGACACTCAGGTTCCTCCCCCGGTGCAGCTCCCGGCCGACAAGCTGTGGGTTGACAATTATTGACGCCAAAGACGAATTCGAAGTCGACAGCGCCACCGCGGTCTTCTCTACATGGTGCGTTATGGAGCCGCCGGGCATCGACGACGTTTTCGAAGACACAGACGCTGTTCAGAAAATGGAAACGTCCTTCACGGCCGCGCAAATCGATGAAGTCCTCGGCACCATGCGCGACCCCCCTTTAAATCTCAGAGAGCTGCGCAGCCTTGACAAAGCCCTCCAGACCATTCGGGGTGAGCTCACCAACAACCTGGCCAAGCTGTCAGCATTGGATGACCGCATTGATCTCGAGGAAGGAAAACTGAATGAGACTAACGTAGATGAGTTCTCTCGAAGGCGCGTCGCGGAGCGTGTTCGAGAACTCAAGGATGAGCGGGCCGCCCGCCTTGAGGCTGCAACTGCCAGTCGGGAGGCTCTTCGCTCACAGATTAACCAAATCTGTGAGACGATAAACCGCGTCCTCAACGAAGATACTACCCTGGCTGAGCGACTTCGCACATTGTTCAGAGAGCAGGGGATAACCGTTGTTAGCATCCTCACTGCGCTGGGCTTCATCGTGTCCACGCAAGTGCTTGCTTTGACGGGCGGGGGCACCCCAACACCCGACTCCTTCCAAGCCAGTCGTTCCGACGAGCGGGACTGTAAAAGAGTGGGTCAAGAAACACCTACACGCCCTCGGCCGAATCCTCGCAAAGCTTGCCGGAAAAGCCGTGGCGTCGCTGCCCGGCATAATTGGGAGCATTGTTTCCTGGCTTCTTAGCCTTATGTCGAAAACTGCTGGATGGCTTGCAGAGAATATGTGGTCCTTGGTTGTTGCGGCTGCGGGGCTGCTTTATGTGGTGACTCGCGACTGGCTAACGAAATAGCCAAATGGTCACCAGCCCAGCTACGATGACACCGACGATGATTGCGGTCTTTTCGTCGTCGTGTTGACTAGCTGGGACCGTGGAGGCAGCGACATCTCGCGAGGAGTGAACCGGCGCGGTGGGAACGGCATGATCCAGCGTCGCGGTCTTGCCGCTCGCCGTGGGAACAGCATGATCCAGCGTCGCGGTCTTGGCATGATCCAGCATCGCAGTCTTGCCGCTCGCCGTGGAAACCACTCCTTTTTCTCCCGTATCTCCTTCTGCGTTTGGAGGAGCGACTGTTGCGCTAACGTCCGCGTTCTCGCCCAGTTTTTGATTTTCTCTTGCAACTACGATCTCATTGTTGTAACCGGCGATATGGCCTATGCGGAGCAACATGTCACTGGGCGCCATGTACAGACCGATTCCGAACACATAGTTAACTTTGGAGCCTGCATACTGCAGGACGTCTTGGTAGCGTTTTATCGCTGATGAGAGGTCAACTAGAGAGGAGACCGCATCCTCGATGTTGGCGAGAAACTGCTTCTGCGCGTCAAATGCTGTGCCCTCTCCTAAGATCCGTGTGCGCGTCTGAGCCTGGGCGCCGAGGATGGCCCATACATACGTTCGAATGGAATCATTAACACGCTCGACGCCTGCATGTGTGAAGCCCTCCGATCTGTCCAGCATGAACGTTGTCCATGCCTTGTCAGCCTCCGATCCCTGCGCAATGTAGTCAATGTGAAAGTGTTTTTTCCGGAAAGTAAACGAATGCCAGGTTGGGTCATACGGTTTTGGAAGTCGCCTGTAGCCTGCGTGTGTGGCATAGAAGTAAATCGTTCCTATGCCGCTGTTTTCGCTCTGCTGCTGTCTCCAATCGGCATGCGGCGACACCCCAAACTCTGCACAGATGCGCTCATATGCTCTGCGGTCAAATGGATTGTTAAATGCCGCCCAGGCGTCGTCTTGAGGGAGCGGGGCCTGGATCTCTTTTAGGATCCACCTGATCTGAAAGTAGACATGAAAGGTGTAGAGGGCCCGGGTGTGGCTAGCAGTTCCTGCGCCAGCGGCTAGGTGGTCGCTCACAGACACGCCACAGCCGGTCGTGGCGCACCACACGGCGAAATTCAGCTGATTCTGCCAAAACTGCAAGGGATTAGAGCGCCACGCCTGAACAAGCTGGTCGCTTTTCACTTTAGGCAGACAGTATTTCACAAATACATCAGGAAACTGGGCCGCAAAGTCACCACCTGCTGTGTTCTCTAAGTTCACCAAGATATCTTGATGAGTGAATGACGTCCCAGTAACACTCGTTCCAGCGGTGTACACCCCGCCCGCTTGGTAGGTGGCCTTTGCATTGAAGCTAAAGGCGTGTCTATCCATGTGCAATCCTTGCTGGTTTAGCACTTCGTGTGGCCGGCTATGTATGTAACACTGAGCAACATTCAAAATGGCGCAGCAGTCGACCTTACGCATGCGCTCAAGAACCAAAACGGACAATACAAAGTAGCACTGCTCGAGCTCACTTTCTACCCACTATGGGAGAACGTCCCAGCCGGAACTAGCTTCTCTGTTGGCGGAAAGCTTGTGGCTGTCCCTAGCGGTTATTACAATGTCTGTTCCCTTAATAAAGAGGTCTTCAAGCCCCACGGGGCGGGCCTGGAGATAAACCATGCCACCGGTCGACTGAAGTTGACGACCGACAGTAGCATACAACTGTTTGGCCTTGCGCGGCTCCTGGGATTCTCAAATCCTGACAGTATCCTGACTGGGACAGTGCAGGGCGACAGCTTCCCCACACTAGCACCCCATAAAGAAGTGTTCGCTCACCTGGGTGAGGTGAGCACATCGCACAATCTAGTGGGGAAGGCAATGGAGACGGCTGGCACAAGCACTGCATACCCTTGTGTGGCCTACCCTTCCACTCTTCTCAGAGCTATAGCTGTGACCGGTGAGGGAATAAACTGCGGAAAAACCATTTCTTTCCCTAATCCACAATATAAGCCACTAATATCTGGCCCTATCCCACAGCTAACGTTCTCCCTGTTAGATAGATCAGATACACTTGTAAAGACTGCTTATATGAGTGTAAATGTGTGACGACGATACAGCTCACCAATCTCCAATGTACGAGTTGTCACAGCGAAACAGCTCACCAATTACCAGTATACGAGTTGTCAGAGCATTTCCATCATAGCTCTCTAGATTTGTATCTAATACCGCTTATGCCGGTGCTAGGGGCCGTGTGGTCATACCATCCAAGTTGCCACATGAACAGGTACAATAAAAGCGTGCCTGAGATACAACACATATCACGAATCGTTAGATTCTTGGTATGTGCTTTAGAATAGGTTAACCAAAGGACTATTCTGTGAAGTCATGTGACGCAGTCAGTATGTCGGCACCTCTTCCCACTTCCCTTATATGTGTTGTAACTCTTGGTTTTCATGACAACGATGGTTGAATCCGCAGGGCCCAGATGCAGTGATTTGGCCTTAAGCGATCTCGCTGATACCGTGGGGTTTGGCGAGGCAGGTTACACCGACCGCCTATACGGCTTTCAGTTCAGAAACGGCTCATACCATCGAAAGAAGCTTACGCCAGGAAGAAACACGGATGTAAGTTTCAAAGACCTTGAAGATATTAACACGGGAAACACACAGACGCACGTGAGATATAGCCTCGTTAAAACGGAAAAAGGACAATGGACTCTCGCCGAAAGTGACAATGTGGGCTGTCTCATTGACCTTAATGTGGTCGAATCGGGAGTACAGGTCAATAAAGCCGGGTTTGTGAGAAAGGTTTTAAATCGAGGTACGGCATTCCTGTCCTACAGTCCGGTTGAAAACAACGTCAAAATACAACTCCAGGACTGGAAATTCTATTTAAGAAGCACTGATCCTCGAGGGGCTCTGGTAATAAATACGTTGTTACCCGCCCTGACCACTCTTCCTTCAGACTCAACTATCGTTGCTGCAATACTGTTACCGCCCGCTCCCGCTCCCGATAGATTCGTGGACATACTACCAGATCTCCAGATCAAGTGGCAGGATAAGCACACTGATCAAGAGTTGCGGATTTTCTTTGCTCTCAGCACAGTTAATAAGCCTGTCGTACATCTGTCGTTAGAGGGCGTAACTACACGAGTAGGGAACGATGTGACCGTGGGCAACATCTTCCTAGCTGAAGGCGTCGGCTTAAAATCTCTCAAGGTATTCAACCGCCCCTTGGATAACCTCGAGTTAGATATCCTTGACAACAGCATATAGATTTATCATGGGACTATATCCAACATTGGACGAGGCCGAATCCGCGCATGACTACAGGCTGAAGCACATCTGTGATATACAGCATGAACTCTCCCAAGATCGTGATTCCCGGTCGAGCTTGTACAAAAAATACCGCAAAGCGGTGAATGCTGTAGATGGCGTTGACGCTGCGCTTGCCACAGTGGCTTTGGGCCTCGGCGCGACTGGGGTCGGCCTCTTGTCGACTATAATTGCCGCACCCGTTGTTGTAGCGCTTGAAGTCGCGGCTCTTTCAAGTGGTTTGGCTGGAATAGCGTGCAAGTTCATATCTCGACGCCTGACCATCAAAGCTAAAAAACACGATGAAATTCGCGTCCTAGCGTCATCAAAGTTGGATTCCATCGCAGATGCTATCTCGCAAGCACTTGTGGATAACAAGATCTCTGATAGCGAGTTCCGTCACATCCTAGCGGAGAAAACTAAATATGATGCCATGAAAGGCACCATCAGGGCTAAATCGTTGAAAGCATCCCATATCAGCCAGGAAGAAAAAAACGCACTTCTGAAGCAAGGCAGGGAGGAAGCAAGGAAACAGTTTGCCAGGGCAATCGAGATAGAATCACGATAAACTGCTTTCAACAGGCGGATTATGAAGGACGCCATGCGCAGCCCCTGCCACCCGAAACCGTGGAACCACTACGATGTCCGCATGAACACGTAGGCCTTTTTCGGCGCATTAGCATATCATGTTAAAGCCATGGCTGACACTGCAAAGACGACATGTCATCGATCGATGGTAAAATGCTAGCCAACATGGCCTATCATGCCGCTGTCGTTAGCGGCTTAGCGATAGGTTATGCTCGTCTGGGCAAAATTGTTTGGAAAGGCCCTGCCCCCAAGTTGGATTTCACCGGCTATGACGTAGGAATGCTTATTGCCGACGTCGGCCTAGCCTTAGCCACAAAAGACTTGCTGATTAAGCAAGGAATCCTCCCTGCCGATATATTGAAGTAGGCGCTTTATATCGCCTCTTACCCACCATACTATAACACTGCGTGCGGCTATTGAATGTGTAAACGTGTAAATATACGCCGACCCAAATACTCAAGCCTGACTTCTCTCAATAAGCTTTAGGTGTGTTTGTTCTCTACTAACACTGTATTTGCTCAAGGCTTCCTATTTGTGAATGAAGCCGGGCCTCACAACGGAAAAATGCATGTTCTATACACCTACCCGAAATAGACTAAATGTGTTAGCTGGGTCATGTTTGTTTGCTAGTATTCAGCTCGGAGTGTTATATGTGGGTCACTATTGATTTTCTCTCGGCTCCTACCTGAATGAGACAGCACTTGTACGAGACTGTGCATTCGTATCCTAGCAACGATAACAGGAAGTGAGGCATTGCACAACACTCTGGTAGGTTTATAGGCGTGATTTTCAACATGTATTAGCGTCCGTGGAAGATAGCCTAGGAAGGCCATGCGAAATGTTAATCGTGTCTTCCAGTCACGTCTCACAAAAGGGGGTTCGATCCCTACCTGACTGCTCTTGGAACGCTTGTTCCGAACTCTTCTCACAAATAATCTAGACTCATTTCGAATTGTCTAGGATGCCACAGAGGAGAGTTATCAAGAGCAATTGAGTCCCAAATAAATATTTAATAAAAAATAAGCCGTCACATGGCCACGAAGCCATGTGTACAGGATGACGTCACAGGCCACGAAGCCAGTGACGGGACTCAGTGAGACGTGACACCCCGGTTTTGCATTTTTTGACCCCCGGCGTAGATTAACTCGCCCCCCCTTGGCCTTCTCCCCGCTCCCCCCTTGGGAAGCTCCCCGCCCCATTTTATTTTGGTCTGTTCCCCCCCCCCTGCTCTCTGAACAGATTCCACAAAAAATGTCCGGCACCCTAGAAGTCCTCTAGGCACCCCCACGCTATCTGCTCTTCCCTCAGCCTAAACAAAAAAAGTCCATTCACCCCCCCTGCTGCTGGAGTAAAACAGGTTTTGACTTCTTTCAGTTTGCCATGACAATCCACATCAAGTCTGAACTCAACTTGCAGCATGAACACAACAATTTTCAAAGATTTAGTGACCTTGACCTTTGATCTCAAAATGAATAGGCTTCCTCTTTAACCCAAGACCCTTTGACTCAAATTTTGGTACCAATCCAGGACATGGAACTGGAGATATCGCCCGGACAAGCAAAAGTTAACAGACAGACAGACAGACAGACAGATGAACGAAAATTGTGATCTCAATATATGACCTCATTTATCAATGAGCATATAAAATCCACTTGAATTATCAAAATTAATAAGCATTGCGTTATTATAAGGAGTAGAGGAAATAGTGGCTATGTGAACCTATTAATTGACTGGAGGTTGTTAGGTAGAAAATCGGCAATGATTGAGACCGAGGGGGTCAATTTTGGATAATTTTGGTTCAACGTATTGTTACATTCTTTGCAGACAATAAAACAGATCTATAGTTGACATCATAACAGGGCGCATAACTCAATATTTCTGGAATATCATGAAGGAAAGTAACTCCTCCTACATGATTCATTTATTCTCAGATTGCTGTGCATCTTCTAATAGCTCAATCACAGGAAGTGAAATCACTCATAAAATCAGGGGGGGTATCAAACTTATTTGAACAAGAAATTGACAAAATGGCCCACATTCATGCAGATAATCCATTATATCTTTATTATTTTATTAGAACAAGTGATTGAATTTTGTTCACAAAATGGGGGGGGTGATTGAAATTCGATAGGGTGATTGAATGACCAGGGGGTTTACTGTAGATCTAATCATCGTATAATCATCATAAATTCTCTATTTTCACCAATTCAAACATTCTGAGTCAAGCCCCTGTGCCAAGGTTGGGGTACTATATACCCGGGAGCATATGACACGTAGGTTTTCAATCAATGATGTCTGTTCTATTTCATGGTGAACAGTGCCATCTATCAATCAATGATGTCTGTTCTATTTCATGGTGAACAGTGCCATCTATCAATCAGGTTGTCTGAGGCTAGGCGTACATATATAATACTTGTCATGCGGGACAATACAATTCACTCATTATAGCCGTAAATTTCGCTCAGAGAATTCTCGCAGTGGCCTATTTAAACATTTATTATATTTAATTTTCTTTCTTTATTGTATTTTAATGCCCATTAAAAGCCGGGTAAAATCAGAATATATAAACCATAAAACAATTCAGGATTACACGTACAAAACAGTTATGATGAAACGATGTCATCTGAAGCAGATATTATATAAAGTTCAGATATACAGCTGAAGATATCAATCTTGTAACTTATTAGAGTAACATTAACTGAAATTTACCCGGCAGGTATATATTGTAATTATGCGCCTTCAAGTATCTGTTGACACATTGTTATACCTAACTACAAAACAATTGCATACACAATTGTAGATTACTACATGAGGCAGCACCTAAAAGGTGCAACAACCCCTCAGCCAGACAGTTTTAGTCAGTGTATATTGGTACACAATGAATGGAAAATGCATATATAAAAGCCTGAAAGATTTGGTTGAATGCAGAAGATGCTTTAGCAGTGGCTTGTAAAAGATTAAAATATGATAAATTCAGTGTGGGATGTTGGATGCAGAGAACTATAATAAATAATTTGACATATCACATGCAAAAAATATGGCGGAAGAACAAAAATATTCTGAACAAAAACAAAAGGCTTCAAGCCATTCTTGCTTTGAACCCTAATAATAATCTGAACAATAATAAAAGTCTTCCGATTTTCAGTGGGAGCCAAGTAATACAAACTTTTTGATAAGAATATGGAGCTACACATCTGAAACCCCTCGGCTCTGGGTGCCAGCCATTCCCAATCTATTAAATTTGAACCATACTACTTTGAAAACATCAGGAACATCAAGCAGTCAAGTGACAAATATACAGATTATCAAAAAACTTGCCATCAGAAATGGCCGCAAAGTTTTCTGTCCAATCAGAGATACCGGCAGTCATTACTTGTCTCTTGATCTATCTATGATGTATACCAAGCACCATCCTGAACACTTGAACAGTATCAAAGGACATATAGATCATCAATGATTTTACATAAATTGAAAACGGCTGCCAAGGTTTCCATACAATCAGAGAAAACGGTTTAGTCATTCATTTTTAGTCTCTTGATGTATTGATGATGTATACAAAGTCTTGCGTGAAACACTTGAACAGTACATGTACCAGAGGTATAGATTTTGCATAAATTAAAGATGGCAATCAAGTTTTTCACCTAATCGGAGAAATTGATTGTCATTAACTGTAAGTTTCTTGATGTATCGATGATTTATAGTTTCATATGTGAAGCACTAAAATTGTATCAGATATAGATCAATGATTTTGCATAAATTGAAATGGTCGCCAAGATTTCCGCCCAATCAGAGAAACCAGTTCTGTCATTCATCGTAAGTCTCTTGATGCAATGATGATGTATATCAAATTTTACATCGAGCACATGAATGGTATCAGAGATAGAGATCATTAATGATTTTGCATAAATTAAAGATGGCTGCCTATCCTTCCCGTCATTCAGAGGAACTGATGTGATTATTCATTGCGAGTCTTTTGATACATCGATGCTGTATATCAAGTTTCATATAGAACACTTAAATGGTATCAGAGATATACATCATTAAAATTTTGCATAAATTAAAGATGGCCACCAAGATTTCCGCCCAATCCGAGAAACCAGTTCTGTCATTCATCATAAGTCTCTTGATGCATCGATGTTTACCAAATTTTACATCGAGCACTTGAACGGTATCAGAGATAGAGATCATTAATGATTTTGCATAAATTACAAATGGCCGGCCATCCTTCCCGCCTCTCAGAAGAACTGATGTGGTTATTCATTGTAAGTCTCTTGATACATCGATGCTGTATACCGAGTTTCGTATAGAACACTTCAATGGTATCACTCAGAGAAATACATCATTAAAGATTCTGCATAAATTAAAGATGGCCGCCAAGGCTTTCACCCAATCAGGAACACTGGTTTGGTCATTCCTTTAAAGTTTCTTGATGTATCGATAATCTATACCAAGTTTCACACTGAACAGCGAAATGGTTTCCGTGATACACAAAATTCATGGTTTCGCATAAATTAAAGATGGCCACCAAAGTTTCCACCCAATCGGGTTCAGATTCAATAGGGTTCTGGGTCACGAGCATATGGATGTGCACGGCAAGTTTGACGTACCTAGGGTAAGTCGTTAGATATCTTGTTAACGAGAAAGCTGTGACGGTTTCGCATAAATTAAAGATGGTCGCCAAAGTTTCTAACCAATCGGGTCCAGATTCAATAGGCTTGTGGTTGACCACCCAAAAATCCTGCATACCAAATTTGAAGTCTCTAGAAGCAACGGTTTCGCTTCTAGACCGGTCACAAGAATTGTTGACGAATTTTCCGTGACGTTGCCATGGAAACTGCAAAATTCATCGCAAATTACCCAAATTCGATAGGCTTGTGGATGACCACCCAACAATCCTGTACACCAAATTTAAAGTCTCTAGAAGCAACAGTTTGGCTTCTAGGCCGGTCACAAGAATTGTTGACGACCGGACGACCTGACGTACATGCTGACGACAAGACCCCGCAGCTTAATAGGCTGAGGGGTAATAAATGCTATATGTTTAACCCTATCTGGCCTGGGCTTTTTGGGACCTGTCCAGGCCTGGGAGGGAAATGGCCTGTCTTATCCCTTGAGCTAGGGGGCTGAAACTTACCAGACTATACCCTTGGGTCAAGCTCTACCAGAAAATGTAAAAAACTCCAAGATGGCCGCTTTGATGACGTCACAGTGACGTCATTTTCAAAAACGGCATTTTTGGTCGATTTTTTCGGTCGAATTTTTTATTTATGCAATTTCTCCGCAAAAACTGCATGATAAATTAGTAAATATTAATGTGATGTGAAATAAAATAGTTTTTGCCCACTTTTCATCCCGGAAAAGCAGAAATTTTGAAGAAATATGACAAAAACATCACTTTTCTGGTACCCCACGTGGCCGCCATCTTGAATTTACCCATGATCCTCTGCTCAGGGGGTTATGTAAATGGGCTCAAAATGACCCCAATATGATAAACTATAAAGTCCCGGAGTTTCAGCACTCCATTTTTCGCCGTTCTGGAAATAGCGCAGAAAGTTTGGTGGGGGGGCCATAATGGCCCCCCCCCCCAGGCCAGGTAGGGTTAAGGGAATCCATGAGCAGTGTGCAAACAAATCCTCATCATGTCCCCACAGTGTGAACACAGCTTAACTTGCAGGGAGTGCTGAAGTTTATATTTTTCACAATGCCAATGGAGAATGAAATGTTCATATCACACTGCTCCTGCTGCCATATCACACTGCTCCTGCTGCCATATCACACTGCTCTCATATCACACTGCTCCTGCTGCTAATACACACTGCTCTCATATCACACTGCTCTCATATCACACTGCTCTCATATTACACTGCTCCTGCTGCTATATCACACTGCTCTCATATCACACTGCTCTCATATCACACTGCTCCTGCTGCTATATCACACTGCTCTCATATCATACTGCTCCTGCTGCTATATCACACTGCTCTCATATCACACTGCTCCTGCTGCTATATCACACTGCTCTCATATCACACTGCTCATGCTGCCATATCACACTGCTCCTGCTGCCATATCACACTGCTGAGCTCCCATATCACACTGCTTCTGCTGCCATATCACACTGCTCATGCTGCCATATCACACTGCTCATGCTGCCATATCACACTGCTGAGCTCCCATATCACACTGTTTCTGCTGCCATATCACACTGCTGAGCTCTCATATCACACTGCTCCTGCTGCCATATCACACTGCTGAGCACCCATATCACACTGTTCCTGCTGCCATATCACACTGCTGAGCTCTCATATCACACTGCTTCTGCTGTCATATCACACTGCCCCATATCCCACTGCTCCTGCTGCCATATCACACTGTTTCCATAGACACACTGCTCCTGCTGCCATATCACACTGCCCCCATATCACACTGCTCCTGCTGCCATATCACACTGCCCCATACCACATTGCTCCCATATCACACTGCTCCTGCTACCATATACATCACACTGCTCCTCCTGCCATATCACACTGCTGCCATATCACACTGCTGCCATATCACACTGCTCCTGCTGCCATATCACACTGCTCCCATATCACACTGCTCCCATATCACACTGCTGCCATATCACACTGCTCCCAGGGCTCTAAATTGTCACAAGCCCGGCAGCCTGTGGCTGGTAAATTTAGAACTTGTCTGGTTGAAATTAGTTTTAAAGCTAGCCAAGGCCTCTGTTAATTAATCTTTACATTCTCATGACCTTGGGAGGAAATTATGATGATGCTGAATGCTGTAATTATTAATTATTTGGCTGCATTAAAACATTGCAATAAAAAAGAAGTGCTATGTATGTGGTAAACTTCGAGCACCAATGGAAAGTTGATGTCAACTTTGATATGTCAACGACAACTATTTCCCCTAATTTCTGCAATTAGAACTGCCAAAAGCTTTATTGTTGACTAAATCATGTGAAATTTAGACGGCACCTATGACATTATATCATAGAATTTAGATCAAAGTAACACCCTTTTTAAAGAATGAAAATTTGAGGGGAGTTAACCAGTATCCCAACTAAATTTACTTATATTTATCAAAAGTCTCCCCTTGTAAATCGCTGATTCCAATAAATTAGAATCAGCCACCAGAGTCCCGTTGGAATTATCAATTAACTGAAATGTCTGCATAGAAAAACTTCAGCTTGTGAATAGAAGCCCAAGAAAACTAGAGCCTTAGGCACTCAAACGGGGCTATTTAAATGTAAAATAGGCTGTTGGAATAATTCCACTAACTTTCTGATGTTCTGTTCCATGGCGAAGAGCGATACTTGTAGTCTTATACATTCCTCTCAACAAGGATCTCTAATACATTAGTATAATTGTATACATATACATGTATATATTAAAAAATATGACCGATGGGACAAATTACGTCACGCACTACGAACAACGCTGATTGACTGTTTACACTATTGCACTACACAGTGCGCGAAATTCAAAACTGTCAAACGTGTCCGTCTAGGTTGATCAATCCAAGATAGTCAATCAGCATTGTTTGTGGTGCGCGACGTAATTGTTATGATTTCAGGTTCGAGGCTACGGCAGTCCCTCTTGCCAATTTCTGGGCTGCACAAATTGTGCGAACGATCGTTTCATTCGCACATTGGTTACGCGGATAAAGTCCTGCATAACCGTTTGTCCGAAGCTGTGAATCTGTGTCCGTGAAAATGTTCAATAACTGCCCATTCGCGAAAGATTTTACCTATGAGAGTGACGAAGATGGGCGGTTGACATTACTAACTCCACTGAAGTTTATGCAGCATAAACAGGGTTCCAAGCAATCGAAAAGGAGACAAAACGTCGTGATCTCCATGAAACCATATCAGATTCATCACATACATCAAGCCCGAATACATCGGCTAAGGAGTCTATTTTTTTTATTGTTGTTGCTGAATGTGATGGGAATGCCACGCCCCCTTACCCTATATTCACCTATCACAGCTAGAGTTTCTGAGTTACACGTACATCCATAAAGCAAAATTATATGAAAGCTCGTGTGAAACACGGGTGAAGAGCATTTCCCCAGATAATTTTGCAACACATAATTTGGTACTCACATGGCTTTAGATCTCCCCAATTTGGGCACAACCCCTATTAGTGGTGACAATTTTTTTTAGGATGGGCCAGAGGGTGGGGCACACACCCCTGGAGGATGAGCAATCAGGAATCATCCCTGGTAGAAGTGCCTCTGAGAAGGGGTTTCTTCACCACTGGGCGAAACCCAGTGCGAGGCAACACCAACTTTATTTTGCATTCCATGGGCCCACCGACATTAAAAAATCGAATAAAAATAAAATGTCAAATTGCCACTTTTATATTTCCTATGAAAGTTTGAACATAAAGACTTTAACCCCCTTTTTATTCCTGATTGTATGAATTAGGCTGCTGTATTGTATCTGAAACAATGCCAGCAAATAAAAGTGCCAAACAACAAAAAATAAATACCTTTCACTATAATTTTTCACTGTAAGTCAGCGAATTGTTGTTGTAAAATGCTGCTAATACTACTTAGGCAATAATGACATTCAATGTAAATCAGGAACCTTCACTGACTGTGATCTATCACTCTATCATGGTACCCATATTTCGACAGTGATGGAGTATGTCAGAGCTGGAAATGGAGGCTGTTTCAACAGCTCAGCCTATACAGCATAATTTAAGTTACTGTTGAAGCATGAGGCTGTTGGAACACATGTATGCAAAATTCACTAGATTGTTCTGACAACCACAGCCACAACAAATAGATTTGGAGTCTATCTTGGCAGTTAACATGTGACTTAACATAGTTTTTGACCTTGAGAAAATACGTCAATGTCAGTCCTATTCATTGACTTCAGGTCCATCATCAGTTGCATATGTGGAATCAATTTAGAATGCCTAGCTATATTTCATGTTATATCATAATATAAAGTATATAACCTTGAGAAAATAGGTTCAGTCAACTGGAATAGGCTTCTAGTCAGTCACCAATTGCACAAGTATGATGAATTTGGAGAGCCCATCTTCACTCCTTTCTAATAATAAATTTGACCTCGATAAAACAGATGAAGGTCAGTCAATTTCATTAATTAGGCTTCTGATCCATCACCAGCTGCATATGTGGTATCACAAGAAAGATGGGCCGACAGAGAGAGAGACCGACAGACAGACAGACAAACAGATGACACAGAAAATTCAGTTCATTTTGTGGCATCGTTACATCTTCAAAGTCTAAATATTCTGTCAAAATGCACCAAAACACACCATTTTACTTCTATTATAGAGAAGAAAAGCAACTCTGAGAAGCCGGGATCACAATTTTATTCTGTATATTTCGCTATCAGTTCCAGCATCTTAAGCATTGAACAAAGTTACTAACAGCTCCATACGCACAGTATATATACAAGGCATAATGTGATCTTAGCCAATACTCATTTATGAATAGGTGAGCCAGTAAATTATGTCAGTCAAGTTGGACGGATATTAAAATGCGGTCATTTTCAGAAATTGTTAAAGGTTAAGCGATAACCTGTCAGCGATCTACAAATGGCGTGATTCAGGTATTACAATACACACACCACAACTGTTGTAACTCGCATGGGAATATGCAATTATGAAACATGCGAGTTAAAACATTTGTAGATTTCCATCAATTCTGATGTGGATTGCCAAGAAAATTATACCTATATTATCTTAAAATGACAGTCCTTATCCAAACTTCATGACAGTCAGTATGTCGGCACCTCTTCCCACTTCCCTTATATGTGTTGTAATTTTTTCCTGTATATGGCGAGATTCTGCTGGTGGACGTTTCGTCCCCGAGGCCCGCCCCCTGTACAGACCTTTTGGTCTTTGATATATGTTGGCATTTTGTGGGAAGTTGATGCTGGATCGACATCGGGCCTTACAGGCTAGTCTTTTGTGTTAAATGCCGTCATTTACATCTGACGACGATACAGCTCACCAATCTCCAATGTACGAGTTGTCACAGCGAAACAGCTCACCAATTACCAGTATACGAGTTGTCAGAGCATTTCCATCATAGCTCTCTAGATTTGTATCTAATACCGCTTATGCCGGTGCTAGGGCCCATGTGGTCATATCATCCAAGTTGCCACATGAACAGGTACAATAAAAGCGTACCTGAGATACAACACATATCACGAATTGTTAGATTCTTGGTATGTGCTTTAGAATAGGTTAACCAGAGGACTATTCTGTGAAGTCATGTGACGCAGACAGTATGTCGGCACCTCTTCCCACTTCCCTTAAATATGTGTTGTAATGTAGAAATATTCAATGTAGGTACATACCCACTATATCACCATACTTTATTCATTTGTGCACAGTTTACTTAGTTCTTGCCAAATAAGCAGATTATGTATTGTTTTCATCAATTAGAGTGTGTATTGCATTACCTGAATCACACCATTTGCAGATCGCTGTCAGGTCATCACTTAACCCTTTCACCGATTAAACCCGGTGTACGGGGATAACGAGAGTGCCACCCGTACGACCATCCCCGGTTGACCGGGTTAGCTTTAAACCTGTTGGCCATCACGATGGGTACAGCACTTTTATTTTTTTGCATTCGTTTTAACGGAAACCTATCAAACACTATACTTCTGGAAAGTCAAAACCTTGATCAATTTGATTCTCGAAATTGTTTGTTTGTTCCGCAAAAGAAATAAAGCAAAATTAGATGTTGAACGAAAAAAATCGGAGCGAAAAATGCGTTTTTTTCCACATACCGTGTGACGGGCCTCTCGGCAGCAAGCCGCAGAAATGAAAAAAATCATCGAAAACCTCATCCTAACTCCTGTATTTTTGATGTTACACGACTGGTAAAGCGTGGTGAATATTCCCCAGACGATTAAAACTGCCAACGACAACCGGCAAAGTTTATTTCCATATTTTTACGAGTCTTGATCCACAAAGTTTGACAACCAACTTTCTATTTCGCCCAAGATGGTTGCCGCCTTCGGACGACGAGCCAATCGGTATGCGTAATTTCGCCCACGTGACCTCCATCCGCCAACAGATAAGAAGCGCGTAGACAGTGGCTGGAAAAATGGAATTACATCATTTTCAATCCAATCGTATCCTCCGTTTTATTTTTGCCATCCGTCCCAGGTCATGTGATGTACAGAAAGGGGAAAGCCCACACTTTCCAATGAGAGGTCAAACATTGCAAATGGCCGAGTACAACTCGCGATAAACACTGTCAAATGCGATCGAAAAAAGACGATTTCTCCGTTGAATTTTGACGTTTTGAAGTCGAGAAAGCCGGGGAAAGCGCATTCTCTTGAAGTAAAACCTAATTCTGTATGCTATTTTATTTATTTTGCTATAAAACTGGAGCAAATAAC
The DNA here is from genome assembly GCA_036873755.1 of Hanleya hanleyi. Lineage (NCBI taxonomy): Eukaryota > Metazoa > Mollusca > Polyplacophora > Lepidopleurida > Hanleyidae > Hanleya > Hanleya hanleyi. Next base: position 35,987 of record JAVTVY010013085.1, on the reverse strand, counting down.
ACTGGAGTGTTCATTGTGGAGACGGGGTCCCTATGTTTTTCTACAAATCTCAGACGCAAACACGTTTTCTAACATTCCAAAGACAACATATACAAATTTTAACAGTTCTCAGGGAATTGACCGTCAGCAGGTCACTTTTGTCAGGGGAAATAATCGGTGAAAGGGTTAACATTTAACAAATTTCTGAAAATGACAGCATTTTAATATCCGTCCAACCTGCCTGACATAATTTACTGGCTCACCTATTCATAAATGTGTATTGGCTAAGATCACATTATGCCTTGTACATGTACATACTGTGCATATGGAGCTGTTTGTAACTTTGTTCACTGCTGAAGATGCTATAACTAACAGTGAAATATACAGAATGAAATTGTCATCCCTACTCGGAGTTGCTTTTCTTCTCTATTATTGGAAAATCATCAGTGGTTCCAATGGATTACTTCAATTAGATACACATGTAAAAATTTCCCAGGTGGGATGTGCCATATAGCAGGTTTGTATTAGTTTCACTTCAAAAATCTTTCTACTTTTTCAGTTCAAGAAATAATTATCAATATTTGTAACTATGCTGTCAAAATGCAACAGTACATGTATATGCAATTTCACATCTCGAGTTTCAAATAAATTCTGGGGACCTCCACATAAAACCCCAAAAATGAGCATTAACTGAGTGATAATTTGTGATTTTATTCATTGAAAACTGACCACAGCCACTGGAGACTAAAGAAATGGACTTGGGAACAGGATCAAATTATTATATCAGTAATGGAAATGAAGTGTTTACTTTGTTGACACAAGTGGGCTACTAGTCCACTTATGTAAATTGCATTATGCAATAAGGCAACCATTACAGATTTTATTACCAGAATGGTCAACAAACAGGCCTCAATATGAGGCCTGAAAGGTAAAGCAGAATATCCGTGTTACAGTACATCTATTTGACCAAAATTACCTGACTTCAAGCTGACCATCCACTGATGGCAGCATAGTTCCTCTGACTGCATTCTAGTTATGTGTGTAAGCAGGGGTTGATGTAGCCTAGACCAAGATATATTTAACTGACTTTACCCTATGCCACATGATTATGCCAGCACTAACAGCACCAATGTCCTTTCAATCCATTTTTGAACCATAATGTTAATAAAATTAGTAATTGTAAAAAAGAATGTATAATGAGATATAAATCAAGCATTAAGTTGATGGGCTGCAAAATCTGTATGAGAGGTGGCCCTTCAATTTCAATCCCAAAAAAAAACAAAAAAAAATTTCAGCTTCATAAACAGATGAAATGCCAATAAATTGTGCTAAAAACATTTACTGTCTATAGTGCCACCCAATGAACAATATCACAAACCTACATCATGAAGCAAAATCCTCAAATGTGGCCTGGGGAATGTAGATAGACCCAAGTCATGAGAATTTCATATATTTACAAAAATGGTCATTTGGCTTACAAGAGATGTAAATTATAACACTGGGAATGCTACGATCATGTTCAGCAAAATAGAATTGCTTTTCCCTGATTTAGAAGCAAATTTCCATTTTTGTGAAAACAAAATCTTATTTTGAAATGCAAAAATGACTCGCCAACACCACCAAAATCTTGTCAGTTCTTTGCCTATCTTGCAAGATCATTATACCCAAATTACATGGAAATCAAACACGGTGTTCAGAAGATATGATGTTACACATGTTTACCTGCATTCATGTCTATAGCGCCAACTAGTGACGACCAAATGCCACGAAAAACAAGCGGGTGAGATCTAAAGCCCTAGGGAGATGGCACATAACAGTTCAATGGAAAAAAACTTTTATCATGATAATGGTTATAGCGGTTTTGTCGTTAAGTCAGATAAATGAGATTTTTCATTGAAATGGCAATTTGGTTCGCACCGAAAGGGAATTATCATGTCGGCAATCCTATTTGTATGCTTGGTAACCTAAAATAGAACAGTTTTTAAATATTTCTTCGAACGAATTGGCAAATTTTCATTTCACGAAAAACTTCTTTTTTTTTGTGACGCTAAAAAATTGCCTTTATAGCTATGCCAGCTACACCAAAACCTTTTCAGCACATTCACCATCCTTCAAGACCATTGTAATAAAATTTCAAAGAAATCAGACAAGCCGTTCAGACGAAATCGTCAGAGAAAGGTTTACCTATGCTCTGACTACAATGCCACGTAGTGGTGAGCAGTGGATATCGAAACACAACCAGACAAATTTCCCAGGCCTAAGGAGATAGCACACAAAGTTTGACCCGAAAATATTTAACGGTTTCAGAGATATTCACGTTTAAAGTCGCGGTGGCGGCGGCGGCGGCGGATCCGGCGGAGCCGTTTCTCATGAAAACATAAGAGCATCCACTTTGTGAAAATGCTCTAATTAGCCAGACATATGAAAGTTGGAAGTATGCACGCATGAAGTCGCTACAAGAGTCAACTTATCCAACGATCATTCTGAGTCAGAAAACCCCACAGATCCAAAGTGCCGGATTGACACCAATTACCAAGCTCTTGATCTCTGGTTAAGAAAATATTGACAGCTGGCTGAATTGACAGATAATCCTGACAAATGTAGACAAATGTTCGACAGAAAATGAAGATTTAATTTACGTGAATCACTACAAATGGGTTGTCTGCTATTCGTTCACCTTTTGACTTAAAAGATGGCGGAAAAGAGAAACAGAACTGGTTCGTGGGAAATCTTGTTCCTAGCCTAGGGGACTTCAAGCTTTCCTAAATATAGCCACTATATATCCTATTGCTGTAGGAAGAACTTCTGTGCGCGGCTGTGGGAACGAGGTTAACTCTTAACAGTTACCATCCTTCTACATATAACTTGCCATTACAAATCAACACAAACTACTGTATGGAGAATATATGTTGTCGTTATGGTGGGGGTTATCTCCCCTGTCACCTTTCTTCATAAAGACACTGGGTGCGTGTAATATGTAGAGCTCTTATTGTGTAGATCAGGGAAATGCTTGCAACATTCCAAGAATATTTCATAAGCAGAATGGAAAGAAAGCATTCCTGAATACAGGAAAATTATTATGTAAATGATCTGACCACCACTGGATTTTAGAAAATAATCATAAACAAAATAATGGTGAGGGTCTTGAGGGGTAAGCTCAAATGGCGAAAATTCCAAACTGTAACTCAACACACATATTTTATGAAAATGTAAATGAATACAGGCAAAGTGAAATATCCCATTGTTTTCTAAAATGATTTACACTTATACTGCAGGGATTCCGCCAGAAAAAAAAATCCGGGTCCGCAACTTACGAGGGAGCGACGCGACCAAGTCTGAGGGAGCATAGCGACCGAAGGGGGGAGAGTCCGAGAGGGGTGTTTCCCCCCTTGCGGAGGCAGAAGATTTTTGATAATTGCCATTTAAATTGATGGCCTGAGAGAGCGTCTAGAGATGGATTTCATCATAAAGATTAACAGCAGGAACGTTTGTTTAAAGTCTATTTACACTCTTTGCTACGTATGTATTACCGCAATAATTTGAACTTGGAAGCAGAAATCTTCCGGGACGGTCGCTAATCGAGCCAATACGCGGACGTGGTGGAGAGCACATGAACAGATTTTGATAGTGAGAGCTGAAAAAACATCATGGCAAACAAAATTTTGCCCTCAGATAATCTAATAATATACCCGAATGGTGACTGTTGTTAACTTGACCTCCCAGAGCTTCTACTTTCAGTTCCGTGGCCTGCGCTGGAAGAGCACTAAACACAAGGAACCTGACCGGATGGACAGACTGTAGTCGCAGACTGTTAGCTGAAAATGGAGTGCCATCATACCTCGGGAAGCGGGAAATTTTCCACGTGCTTCAGAGAACCGTCAGGACATTGTCCTAATTCCGACAATTGCCGTCTATTCAAATGTGAATTTTCACATGTGTTTTCATTGATATTCACGAAAGGAAGACTTGGAGGGATATAAAGTAACATTTTAAACCTTTAGCTACCATTTTACTTCTTAACAAGCGGACCAAAAGGGGGATTTTTTTTTCCATTCAGTGGGGGGAATGGGTCCGTTGGCGGACCCAAATAAACGGTACCCTAGTAGCGGAATCCCTGTCCTGGTATTATTTAAGACTAAATTCCTGCCCAGACATGCTTTCTAATGAGAATGAGCTCCACAAAATCATTCAACATGCGCCTCTCAAAATCTGTGGTTTAGCAGACGACATATTTTGAGTAGGAAAGTAGTGCCACTGGAAAATTAACAAATACACGCATAAAATTAGATAAATACAATATGTAACTTGAAGATATCAGACCTGAAACTATACACGAACATTAAAAACACAGAAACCTGGACACTCTAAAGACATGAAAGAAGGAAGTTTCAGACCTCTTTCTTGTCGTGTAAGAACTCTATCTTTTTCTGTGTTAGCAAGACACAGCGCCAGTGCTCAAGTTTTCCTCATATTAAGACAGGACCATTAGTCCCTACGGGTCTAAATCGCCCCGTAAAAAGCCAACAATATTATTTACCATCGGTGCTAACCATGCTAACTGGAAAAACAGATAGTCCGATTCCGTTTCATAACCGGTCCGACTTTTGCATGCACCGGAATACCGCGCAAGGATTGACGCGCAACCGGAAGTCATATTGGTGCGGGAAATGTTGATTGAGAAGACCAACAACAATGGCCAAAGATCGACTTGAAATAAATTTTCAATGGATTATTTCTTGAATTGTCCGTTCCTTCAGATAGATGTAGACTTCTAACAGGTATTTACGAAAACTGATCGCATTTTATCGTTTTTGCTAGATGAAATCCTACTTGCCGCATGCGACAGGTAGATTTTTTGGCGCCGATTTTTTTGCAACATGTCGCCGGAAAAATTCACTTGCCGGCGGCAGGTATAGGCAGTCGTTATTTTGACCGCTGCCTTGTTTTGCAGATTTTTTTTGCAGCAAAAAAATGCCAAATAATTAAAACAATGCGTAATTATTGTTACGACAAAAAAACAAGCGGGCGGGTCATGAGAATCTAAAGATTAATTAACAGAGGCCTAACCAGTCCAACTGGCGGGTTTGAATTCAACAATTTCAGCTCTGTATAATGAAATTTACCAGCCCAATAGTCTAGCAGAGTTTTATGGTAAATTCATGCCCTGTGCCCCCATATCACACTGCTCCTGCTGCCATATCACACTGCCCCCATATCACACTGCTTCTGCTACCATATCACACTGGCATGCTCCCATATCACACTGCTCTCATATCACACTGCTGCCATATCACACTGATCCTGCTCCCATATCACACTGCTCTCATATCACACTGCTCCTGCTCCCATATCACACTGCTCCTGCTCCCATATCACACTGCTCCCATATCACACTGCTGCCATATCACACTGCTCCTGCTCCCATATCACACTGCTCCTGCTCCCATATCACACTGCTGCCATATCACACTGCTCCTGCTCCCATATCACACTGCTCCCATATCACACTGCTCCTGCTCCCATATCACACTGCTCCCATCACACTGCTCTCATATCACACTGCTCCCATATCAAACTGCTCTGATATCACACTGCTCCTGCTGACATGTATACTGTTCTCATATCAAACTGCTCCCATATCACACTGCCCCCATATCACAATGCTGGCCCTGGCAGGAGTATCATAGTAACCATGGTAACAGCCCCTTTCGATCAGCAGATGATGTGTGCTTACATGTAGCTGTAGCAGAGTTTTTATTTGTACATAATAAATAACATGAATGTTCTGATTTTTTTTAATTTACCATATATCATATATATCATGTATATATGTACAAAGTTTGTAGTCATATATCACATACGATTGCTCACCTACATGAATCGGGGGAGCTAATCGGACAGACTGAGACAGAGAGAGAGAATTAAGGTTTAGCAATATTTCAGCTATATAGTGACGATCAAACGACGAGTATTCAAGTTAATAATTTAGTACTGGTAATTCAACACATTAAAACCAGGGGTCGAAATGTTCATGAAATACCTGCAGGACATGTGTCAAGAATTGTCTGGTACATAATAAAATTTCATGTAAACTGACTGAAAACCTGCAGGACAGTGCCAATTTTCTGCCGGACATGTCCTGCAAAATAAATAGCAATTTCGCCCCCTGAAAACATACACACAAAAACTTTTTCAACAAACCAATTTCTCTCAAATAACCTAAGATACAGTTTTCCTTCACCCGACTAAAAAGATCTTCTAAAGTAGCTGCTTGATAAAAAGAATTTCTTACAATCTTAAAATCTATACAGTCGATAAGAGTATGTTTCACTGTGAGATCTTCGTGGCATGGAATACACCTTGGGACTGGTTCTTTTTTTAGTAAATGTTCGCGAGTTAATCGTGTATGGCCTGATCATGATAAGTTTTTACCCATTCTATCCCATGTTATTATCAGGTGATGGTGAAGACATAACGGTAAAGACATATTTGTAACGATTACAGCATTTTATAACGGTAAAATAAAGTCAGCATGAGGCAGGCTGAACTGGATTAGGGTGTCTTTCATGCTAAATTATTCTTGATATACACTTTTAGATTTCTTGTGCTTTATTTGGTAACAATCATAAATAACTTAACTGATATACCTCACGGTAAACGGTAAAGACAGACAGAAGTGCGACAGACTTTTTTTTTCCAAATTTGTAGAAAACATGTGCTCTGTTGCTACAAGGCTGGAGGTTGCCCACACCCTGATACTTTTAACAATGACAGTAGTGTCCTCTAATTCCTGAAAACGGTAAAGACAGTTGAATAAATCAAATCTTTTTGTAATATTTTTCACATTTCAATATACGTGACATGAAGGAGACTTCATGAAGCATGGCGTGTATTCGACTCAGATTTTTCCTGACTGGATAAATCAGGCAAGTGTTTGTTGCTATTAACTTTGATGCATGAATGGAGCGAAATATCAACATAGTGTGCAATGGGTTGTACGAGAGTGGAATTTCGTGGCGAATTTTCATTTGTTGCGCACTTCGCATCAGCACTTTTATCAAGTCACAGAGCGTTATAGCACGAGATTCTCTAGATATGTTAAACTTAGCTATATTCTAACTAGTAAGTCCCGTTATTTCAGACAAATGATGCACCCGCCAAGAAAAAATCTACCATGATAAAGTTTGTGGAGCAGTCGTTATCTACTGCTAACGTTGATTTCCTATGCAAGATTGCCTGTGAACCGTGTTGTGAACGAAAACAATAAGTGCTCCCTTGTCATGGCGCGCTGTTCATTGCGGTTCGAAATTGCTCGACAGAAAATGTTTACGATAAGGAAACTGAATTTCGCCAATTCTGATAAATAGTCAGAAAATCAACTCATCGGAAAATAATATGTTTAGCAAATATCTGAATTGCTTCATGGAAATCCAAGCATTTGAAGTGGTCGATAGCTTTTTCAATGGTGTAACTACTGATGTCGTCTGCTTCATCTAGTCGCCAAGTTTACCACCAAAGCAGAAATTAGATAGCACAGAATAAAGACAATACTGGTTTGTATTCTCGTATAAAATTTCATTTCATTCTGTTGAATATTTTTCTATGCAGGAGGAATATAAGCTTCCAACATACGCTATTACAAGTTAACCCACAGGCTAATTGGTCACATTAGGCTACTGTTTTTGTTTTATTTCAACAAGATATCTTGCACACTTAGCCTGCACTTTGTTGTTGTTGTTGTTGTGGTTATTGTTACCCTGGGGTTACCATTACAGCTTTAGGGTAATACTCACAGACTCAGCTGCTAAGACTTTTTCACAAATATATAGCAAAACGAAAAATTTGAAAACTGTTATCTCACCTGCCCCGTCGGGTCGTTGGGCGGATTGATTTTTCTGCCATGTGAATTGTTTTGTCTCTAATTTCACACGACAAGTTCTCTTCTCTGGTTTCCGTTTGCCAAAGAAGACGGTGATTACCATTCCAGTTTCTAACTGTCTCACAATTTCATGGACGTCATTGGAATGATCGCCGTTTGGCAGCCCCATGTTAGTTAGGCCGGGGGCCGCCATTTTGTCGACTGCTCGTGACGGCTTCAAACCACGCAACTCTTCCTAAAACCTCCACTCAAGTCTGCTGGAAATCACATATCACTTATCAATAATGAGTTCGACCACATACAATAATCAGTAGTTCTCTATGCAAACTTCAGAAAGTTCACCACCCATCCATGACAACACTGACAGTGTACCGAGTGATAACCAACACGGAAAAACTTCTATCCTCTAAACAAAAGATTTCTACTGGGATTCCCTTCCGGGAGCACGCTTCGGATCATCGCTCAAGGGAGACAACTCACTGTCCCTAAAAACCTTCCTCTCACAGGTGCTCGCTCTGGAAAAATATACGAAGTCATAACGCGATATTTCAATTTAATATCCCTGGTCGACAACAAAAATCAGACAAAATGAATGTTCAGATATTTACATTATAATATGAAATAAATAAAATTTAAAGTAGGCCGAACATATCGTATACTTTACGATAGAAATTTGATTTATTACATATCATGTTATAGTGTGGTATGATATGATATGCAATATTTATTGTGTTAGATACATGGAAGTGCCCACAATACAAACAAACAAACATGAGAGCCGGTGCTGGACACTCGCTCACATGAATAACAAGAGGACTAAAGGATACTTTATCTTGCAGTAGCAATTCATGAGACAACCGAAGGATACTTTCACTTACTTTAACAATATGATAGGACAGCAGGATATACTTTCACTTGCATTAACAATATGAGCGGAGGACTGAAAGATACTTTTAGTCGATGCATGATTTTCAATTCAATTCAATTTATTGTACTAGAAACAAGCCCATTTAGGACAGAGTACAATCACTAGAACAATCACATCAATCAATAAAACAGAGAGAGGAGCCAATATATAACAATAGTAGGCCACGTACAAGTTGCAGACTAGCTGAAGAGTCCTTATACAGACATATATCATGTTAATTATCAAGAAGGAAGTAAATAGATTGCATATTGCCGAGATACATGTTTCTATTATATAAAGGTGCATATCCTTGTATATATTAGTCAATGAGCAATAAAGTAGACATTTGAAAATCAATAGACCTAGTCAGCATTTTGTATTATTACAAAGTAACGATATCCTAAAATATTGTGTATGTAGGCTACCTGAATTAGCCAATAAACAAACCAGAATACTCCGAGTTCATGTAGGGAAATAACAACTAATTTTATTCACAGAAACAGTGGTTTAGCAGATGCTGTGTTATCCAGCTACAGCATATTCAAACCATAGATAAATGCAGCTAAACACAACTAAACGTTTTTAAACGCATCTAAACGGTGACCAACCAGTCTATCTGTTCTGACCAGGTGGCGATTTACATGACTGGACAGAACCAATAGGCCTGGAACATCATAACTCTCACAATCCCATTATTTGCCATTCCTATTGTCTGGCGTGACAATGGACTGTGGCAATCTGTTAACATAATTCAGCCTGCATTCCTCACTAATCGAAGTCTGCCATCACAGCTTCTACAGTTTTTCACGAACCAGTGCATCAAAGTGAAGTTTCAATTATATATGATATCCTCAGTATGAGTATACATGACCACATTTTGCCAGCTTGTCAATTATCTTGTTCCCTCTCTGAAAGACTGTGTGCATATGATCACTAAATACCAGAGGCCAGGGTTAAGTACAGGGGGAATTCTCAAGTTACCATAGCATTGCCTTTTCCTTGACCGGGCCATGTGCTAGATATCAGGGTTGACTGGGAGTGGGAAGATAGTAACCATGCTAACCACAGCTGACACATCTCCACATATGTAAAAGTTATCCCATTCACTAGATAACCCTTGTGATAAACTGTTATATAGGAAACTCACAAGTAAACATGGACCAGTATAGAATCATTCTCAGTATGGAAAATCCCTAGCTACATATACAGTACCCACAATAGAAAATGAACACCTTGCCACTCCAGGCATCCTGGATCTTATTGCGACCCCTGATGGACCAATTCCGGAGGTAAACACGACAGTCAATCTCCAATGGTGCTTCCTTGCATTTACGGTCATAGGCAGTTTTTCGTTGACCAGCCTCCTTCTGAAGATGACCCGCGGCCAGGCGATATGCCTCCTGCAGTTTCCGCTGGTGATCTGCAACCCAGTTGTCACATTCATCATCAGCAGGCTCCTCAATACCAGTTTGGAACTCGACTGGTAACCTGGAGTCTCGTCCAAACATCAAATAGAAAGGAGAGAAACCAGTTGCTGAATGTGGGGTGACATTATAGGCAAAGACGACCTCTCTTAAGTGTTCCGGCTAACGTCGCTTCTGATGTTCTGGTAAAGTGCGTAGTAAATCATGTAAGGTGCGATTGAACCTTTCACACTGTCCATTTCCCTGAGGATGATATGGAGTAGTCCTGGACTTAGTGATGTTATAAGTCCGACACAGTTCCGCCACTATCTCAGATTCAAAGTTCCGTCCTTGATCACTGTGTATACGGAGTGGTACACCGTATCGAAAGAACCATTCCTGAACCAGGATGCGCGCCACTGTGTCAGCCTTCTGGTTTCTTGCAGCAACTGCAACAGTGTACTTGGAAAACACATCTGTCATAACGATGACATCCTCTAAACCAGAAGACTTCTCGAGTGTAGTGAAGTCTATGGCAAGTACCTCTAATGGTCTGGTAGCTGTTAAAGATTTCATGGGAGTGCGAAGTCCTTTCGGTGGCATCTTTCCAAGTGTGCAGCGCATACACTTCTGAACCCAAGCGAAAACAGTGTCATAAACACCTGGCCAATAATACCGTGCTCTCACAAGGGATACAGTTCGTTCTACCCCCTGATGTCCCAACTTGTCATGTAGTCCTTCAATAACCTTATCACGGAGGCACTCCGGGAGCACAAGTTGCAGGAGCCTACCCTCCCTGGGATCATAAACTCTACGATACAGCACACCATTCCTGTCAACATAGCGATCCCATTGACGAAGCATGGACAAAACATCTTGTGAGAGACTTTGTCGCTGCACCTTATCTGGCTTTCGGTTGGCCTTTCTGAACTGAAGTACCTTAGAGATAGAAGGATCTCTAGACTGCAGTTCAGCTAATTTTAATGGCGTGATTGCAGGTAGAGCTGTGGTTGATGTAAGCTGCTCTGCGACAGTGACGTCTATGGTATGATGGAGTGTAGGGATCCATTCCGGTACTTCTACAGGAATAGCTGTCATACCTGCACCAAATGCCAGAACACTCTGCACCGACTCCTTACACTCAGGCTGGGGCAGCCTTGACAAGGCCACTCCAGGCATCCTGGATCTTATTGCGACCCCTGATGGACCAATTCCGGAGGTAAACACGACAGTCAATCTCCAATGGTGCTTCCTTGCATTTACGGTCATAGGCAGTTTTTCGTTGACCAGCCTCCTTCTGAAGATGACCCGCGGTCAGGCGATATGCCTCCTGCAGTTAGATATATTAATGTCGGAAGCCATAAAGCATTCTTTAGCTCGACTACATACAAGAGATATCATTCATGGTATGTTTCTTTGTTTATAGAGTTGCTTGAATTTCTCATTAAAAATATCTATGTGAAATTTGGCAACACAATATATCAGCAGGATATAGGTATTCCAATGGGTACTAATTGTGCACCCCTGTTGGCCGACCTGTATCTGTTCTCTTATGAATATGACTATACGCAAGCGCTTTCAAAAACCGATCCATTCAAAGCCCGTTCCTTCTCATTCACCAAACGCTATATAGACGATCTTCTCGCTGTGGATAATCGCTATATAAATGACGAAGGAAACTACAGATAACCCTACAGGCACTATCTCTATAAAAATGAAGCGGGCATTCTCTCTCGTCGACTTTATGACAAAAGAGATGATTACAATTTCGACATCGTAAACTATCCCTTTCTGGATAGTAATATTCCAGTGGGACCCGCATATGGCGTATACATATCTCGCTTAGTAGCATTTGCTAGATCCTGTGTTAAATGTGATGATTTTAATCAACGTCACAAAACATTGTTGCAGAAACTTATAAAACAGGGCTATTCCATCAAGCGCCCCCACTCAAAGTTTCTCAAATTTGGCGATACATATCGCATGCTGATAGCAAAATACGAACGTAGCGTGCAAGATCTATGGCGCTACGTTTCGTAACTTGTGTCTAATTCCGCTTAACCCGGGGCTAGGGGGCCGTATGAACCCATGTACTTCAAGATCCTCATGGTACTCATATGAACAGTCACAATCAAAGCGTGACTGAGATACATCTTTTTTTTTAGATGACTCTATAGCGAATATTATGGATTAAGAATACTGATCAGCGATACGGATTTGATATTTTTGGAACATCACGATGTCTTGCCGGCATCATTGAAAACTGTTGACCGCTTCTCTCTTGCAGGAAACTAGCCTATGTTTATGTATACTATGATTGTCTTTTGAATTTGGTGCTAATACTGTTATGTGGAAAATGGAATAGGTCTTTGGATTATGGACGCGGATATTCTCTAATGGACGACGGCTGGATTATGAATGACGGACTAGACGCTTGTAATTGGCATTGTGTCGGCCAGCTCTATACTTGATTTGAAAATCAAACTAAGCCAGAGCAGATGCCCATCGCTGTTCAACAGCAGGTAGCTTTGCTTTGGTCTGAAGGTAAGTCAGGGGGTTGTTGTCTGTGAAGACCGTGAACTTCGCGCCAAGGAGATAATCACGGAATTTCTCTGTTACAGCCCACTTGAGTGCAAGTAACTCTAACTTCTTGCTGCTGTAGTTCTCCATGTGGCGTTCAGCACCCCTTAGTCCTCGACTCGCATAGGCAATGACCCTTACCTTTCCATCGTGATGCTGCGACAATACTGCACCAAGACCACAATTTGATGCATCGGTCTCCAGGATGAATGGCAAGGAGTAATTTGCATATCCCAGTATAGGCGTGGATGTAAGACGTGCTTTCAATGTGTCAAAAGCAACTTGGCATACTTCATTCCACTTGCCTTTAAGAGAAACGGTTTTACGCTTGTTCTTGATCCCAGACTCCTGGATACACACTGACACCAAAGTGTGCAAGGGAGTGGCAATATGTGAGAACCGGTGAACGAAGCGTCGATAGTAGCTGGCAAAACCAAGAAAGGAACGAAGTTGTTTCAAGTTCCCTGGGATAGGCCAATCGGCTACGGCGGCAACCTTTTCAGGGTCAGTGCTGACACCCTCGGCTGAAATTTGATGTCCGAGGTAGGTCACCTTCTCACAGAAGAAATGGCACTTCTGTATTTCCAGCTTCAGCCCAAACTCCTTCAGTTTGCTGAAGATTTTCTCAAGACGCTGCAGGTGTTCTTCTAGTGTCTCGGAAAAGCACACCAAATCATCCAAATAGACCAAGAGAATCTGGAAGATTTCACCCCGAAAGACCTGCTGCATCAGTCGCTGGTACGTTGCAGGAGCATTGCATAATCCAAACGGCATGCGATTGTACTCAAACAGACCGAGCGGCGACGTAAACGCAGTCTTGCGTTTGTCAGATTCCTCCATGTCCACTTGGTGATAGGCAGATTTCAGGTCCATCGTCGAGAAGAATCGAGCACCAGACAAAGCGTCCATTGATTCTTCAATACGAGGCAGTGGATATGCATCCTTACGGGTCTTGGCATTCAGCAATCTGTAGTCCACACATACCCGGAGAGTTCCAGACTTCTTTTTGACGAGAACCACAGGGCTGGCATATCCACTGGCACTGGGGCGGATGATCCCCTTCTTGAGCATCTGCTCAATCTGCTGCTTCACCTCGCCAAGGTGGTGGGGTGGAATGCGGCGATAAGGTAAGCGAATGGGGTCATCATCCGTGGTTGGGATTGTGTGCTTGACAGCATCAGTATGACCCAGATCGTCTTCGGAAGTAGCAAATATAGAGTTATACTTGCGAAACAGATGCTCAACACGGGTCTTCTGTTCCTGGCTTCCTTTGAATCCTGACAAATCCAAACCTATGGGCAACTCATCTGGCAGTGAAGGATATATATCCACCTTCACTGGATTAGAAGGAAACTACAGATAGCCCTACAGGCACATCTTATTTAGATCTCTATCTCTATAAAAATGAAGCGGGCATTCTCTCTCGTCGACTTTATGACAAAAGAGATGATTACTTTCTGGATAGTAATATTCCAGTGGGACCTGCATATGGCGTATACATATCTCGCTTAGTAGCATTTGCTAGATCCTGTGTTAAATGTGATGATTTTAATCAACGTCACAAGACATTGTTGCAGAAACTTATAAAACAGGGCTATTCCATCAAGCGCCTCCACTCAAAGTTTCTCAAATTTGGCGATACATATCGCATGCTGATAGCAAAATACAAACGTAGCGTGCAAGATCTATTGCGCTACGTTTCGTAACATGTGTCTAATTCCGCTTAACCCGGGGCTAGGGGCCGTATGAACCCATGTACTTCAAGATCCTCATGGTACTCATATGAACAGGCACAATCAAAGCGTGACTGAGATACATCTTTTTTTTTTAGATGACGACTCTATAACGAATATTATGGATTAAGAATACTGATCAGCGATACGGATTTGATATTTTTGGAACATCATGATGTCTTGCCGGCATCATTGAAAACTGTTGACCGCTTCTCTCTTGCAGGAAACTAGCCTATGTTTATGTATACTATGATTGTCTTTTTGAATTTGGTGCTAATACTCTTATATGGAATAGGTCTTTGGATTATGGACGCGGATATTCTCTAATGGACGACGGCTGAATTGTGAATGACGGACCAGACGCTTGTAATTCACGGACTATGCTATAAAACTGAGTTTATTTCACCCAAGCCCTTCCCGTATCAAATGTCAAGAGGTTGTTGAATTTTTTATACCAGTATTACTGCGATCCAAATATATGTCTCCTGATATGCTAGCAAAATGGCGGTCCGTTCATGATACGGAAATACTGGCTGTGTTATCAGCATTATTATCCTTCCTTTCAATATCGGTCAATAGTGAACATTATTCCTTCTGATTACCAGGAAATTTGACTTGGTTACGCACCAATTACTGTAGTCAACATTGGAGTAAACCGCTTCAATTGACTTGTCAGCGCCAAGCGAAGAAACTCGTCTATTCAATGTGGAAAATGGAATAGGTCTTTGGATTATGGACGCGGATATTCTCTAATGGACGACGGCTGAATTATGAATGACGGACTAGACGCTTGTAATTTGACAGGACCCAATGTTGCCAATATCCTCATCTATCATGCTGTGGTGGTTGACGATGATTTCGTTAGCGGACACCTCGAGCTGGACGCCCCCACTTTGCACGTCCACAGGCACCATTACTCCTACCCTGGTCCTAGGCTTTAGCCAAACATCCTTCTTAAAAAGATTAACCAGTTTCACATAAAATGAGCCACTTGTAGAATCTACAAGTGAACCCATCAGGAGCAAATTACCTTGCAATGGACAAGCTAGTGGCTCCACCAAAGCACAGGACCCACAGTGTGTTCCTACCACACGGACATCACTGGCACTCTCAGCTGGCACCCTGACTTCATCAAGCCCCGCAACACGACAGATTCCAACTTCAGCGGGGGATTCCTGTGGTACTGGGAAAAGTCCAGCATACTGCGGCAGGTGCTGCAATATATTGGTCCCAATTAAACCAGGCAAAAACTTCTTCCTGGTGTTGTCTGGGTTATCTCTTACCACAAGTATCCCTTTACAGGAAAGCAGGACACCATCCACCTCAACATCCAGCTGCAGATAACCAACAAATGGTATCTCAGATCCATTGGCAGCCCGTAAGGAAAACCAACTTCCCGTTGCTTGTGGTTGGCCATACCTACCCTCCAGGTGTTCATGGAAAAACGATTCCGTCACAGTACTCACCATGGACCCGGTGTCGATGAGGCATGAAACAGCCATGCCTCCAAATTTGGCGACCACCGTCGGCACACCACCCACCGTACTGTCGAACCAACCACTGGGATCAGCTGAATTCTGGGTGTAACACAGCCCTGTCACCTCACCCTCCGTAACAGGGCTTAGCAGTTTCCCGGAACCGATTTTCCGGCTTCCTGTAAATTACGAAAAGCATAACAGTCAGCCTTCTTGTGCCCACGTTTCTTGCAGAAAAAGCAGTGGATGGATTGCTTCTTACCTTCATCCAAGTTTTTCCGTTCCTCCAGCTGTTGGGCCATCTTGGTTTGCTGGCTGGCTAAACTGTCCAGCATCTTCTTTTGCTGGGCCATCATGGTTGCCATGGCTTCCAGCATCTTATCTTGCGGGGTGATACTCTCCTGATAAACCCCACCGGGGTCATATCCGCACGCGTCACCATCATCATAGCTATCATGTGCACTGTATAATGTGCTGTTCATATGAGTGTCACGCACTTTGTACTTACCTGATCCCCTTGACTTGGAATCCGGCAGGATTGCAGTGTATTTGAGGGCCATCTCACGGACAGTGAGGAAATCTGTAGCTGGGGAGTCTTGCAAAAGCTTTGTCAATTCCCATTTCAACCTGCTGTCTGCCACACCCTCACTTAGCTGCTCTTTCAAAAGAGTGTCCCTATTTTCGACCCTATTAGGGGCCACCCTAGCCAACCTGTCCATCAGGTCCACGAGTGCATGAGAAAAGTCCGACAAACTCTCCCCGTCCTCCTGTTGTCTTTCATAGAAAGACCGCAGAATCTGTGAGGGTGTCAGTCTCTCCCCATACACTTCTGCGAGAGCTGTATATAGCCCCTCTGCTGTCAAGATACTGGGCCGACATCGGATTTCTGCCCTAGCGGAACCATCTAGGTGAGATCTCAAAAAATCCACTACCTCTAAGCCCTCCAAACCCATGGACCGAGTGACAGATCTCGCGTCCTGCACCCAATCCTCAACTGATGTGTTTCCCGAAAATCTCTTTAGTTTACGTTCTCTCGGAACATTTACAGTTATGGGAGTCCGTGATGCAAGGGCCTGGCCCTGCAATGACAACAGTAGTCCCCTGTCACTCTGTCCCTCTAGTCGCAGCGCCTCCACTTCTCTTCGGAGTCTCTCTACATTGTCCACTTGTGCCCTGTCTTCTGCCACAGGACTCCCACCACCATTCTCGTCAAATCCCAGAGGGGGCCTGTGTCGACTGGGCGTAGACATGGTTGGTCACCGTTAACACCGTTAAATATCCCTACAATTATCACTCTGATAGTATTCAATCCCACTTCTGACACCAAATGTAGGCTACCTGAATTAGCCAATAAACAAACCAGAATACTCCGAGTTCATGTAGGGAAATAACTCAATTTATTCATAGAAACAGTAGGTTAACAGATGCTGTGTTATCCAGCTAAAGATTATTCAAACATTAGCTAAGTGCAGATAAACACAACTAAACGGATATAAAACGTATCTAAACGCATCTAAACGGATATAAAACGTATCTAAACGCATCTAAACGGATATAAAACGTATCTAAACGCATCTAAACGCATCTAAACGGTGACCAGCCAGTCTATCTGTTCTGACCAGGTGGCGATTTACATGACTACAAAATAAAATGTAAACAAAAGAGACATGAGCAAATCTGTACAAAACAGAACCATGCATCAGATTAAATCATCCGCGTCATACACGTTATGCATTTGGCATACACAAAATATCAATGTACCGCTTCAATTTAATTTCTCCTTTACCATGTTTACCAGAATATCATGAGTTTCCATGTAATACTATTAGCTTCTCTCAGACATCCACAACTTCCTTTAAAGTCACAGACTTGCACTTAACAAAAGTACATTGTGTCAATTAAGATCTCATTAATAGACCCTAAATACCATAGTGTTATTCACTACTTATGTGAGAGACTAAATAGCTCATTAACTTAAACTCAAACATACTCGCATTACCACTATGCACATATTTATATAGCATAGCTAAACTGTATAGACTTGCTATCAGTATGATGTCATTATGATGTATACATGATGAATAACCAACCTGGACAGAACCAATAGGCCTGGAACATCATGACTCCCACAATCCCATTATTTGCCATTCTTATTGTCTGGTGTGACAATGGACTGTGGCAATCGGTTAACCTATAAAATTAACAACATAATAAATGTCTCTATCTAACTATATGAAAGAACATAAAGGAATATTCACTTAAATCTACTGTAGTTAAACATTTGAATTGCTTATACATGTTAAAGAATTTGACTCCAGTGGCGATATAGCTCGAAGATGTAAACATGTTTTATCAAGTCATCAAGACTGGTCACTGTTACATGTATATGAACTAGTCTGTTGGGATATATGTCACAATCTTCTCAGTACCATATTTCTATCTTAAGGGAGTTAGCAGAGGCAATAATTCTCTAGACTAGATTTCTCAACGTGAATCTGAACCGTACAAAACACATATATCATCATACATGTATAAAAGCAAAACAATTTAATCAAATAGCTTGAAGTATCAGCATAACAGATCACTGAGCCAAAAATGCTTCATGACTCCCTGGTCAAATATACAGGTATGCACTGGCATTGCCCAGTGACGTTCCCCAAATGTAACTGAACTCCTCAAATTACCCATACAGAACATATACCAATTCCTTAAAATATATTAGCAATAATAGGGAATTGACGAGAAACAAATCTACTTAAATAATTCAGCCTGCATTCCTCACTAATCAAATCACTAGTCTGCCATCACAGCTTCTACAGTTTTTCACGAACCAGTGCATCAAAGTGAAGTTTAAATAACATGATATCCTCAGTATGAGTATACATGAACGCATCTTGCCAGCTTGGCAATTATCTTGTTCCCTCTCTGAAAGACTGGGCGCATCTGATCATTTTATACCAGAGGCCAGGGTTTTCTATCTCTAAAGTTTACCCATGGCAAATATAACATTCCAGTTTATTATTGGGGTATGTAGGAAGGTTATAATCAGAGATTAGAATTCGGAACATAGTCTCAGTGTTTATCTGAAACTCAAGATTGCTCAGGAAGTTTCAAACAAGTGGCTTAATCTCAAGTCTGTTCCAAAGCCAAACCACAGGCTTATTCTCCAGGCATGATGTTTCCTTATCACAGATAACTTCACCGAACCTTAGAGACAATCACCAAATACAGGGCACAAGGTCATAATTAAGGGACTAGAAATTGAATAATAGGACCACATGTCTTATCCTCTGAACATTATCATCTCACCAGTAAATTAATCTCCCATTTTATCACAGCCTTCCAACCCAGAAATACACAACAATATTCTGGAGTTGCCAAGGTCACTTTGAGATAATTTAAAGCTTTTAGTACACAAATAGGCCAGTCTGGTATTAGCGGAAAAGATCTAATCCAGTAATTAAATAACAGGCTGCCTTCAAATTATATAATGCAAGACTGAAACCCCAGCAGCTCCCTTCCATTGACCGATTACAGCGTGGCTAACTGCGGTCATGTTGACCCTAGCGGGCACATCACATATATGTAAAAGTTCTCCCATTCATTAGATAACCCTTATGATAAACTGTTATATAGGACACTCACAGGTAAACATGAACGCGTATAGAATCATACTCAGGATGGAAAACCCCTAGCTACATATACAGTACCCACAATAGAAAATGAATTATCCTAACATACATGTACATGTAGGAATATTAAAGAAAATAAAATGATCTACTCTAAATTATAACATAATTAGAGCAGGTCACACATGCATAGGGACACCTATGTCCTGCCATGCTAACGTATGTCCTTAATTGCCTGTGACGACCAACGACTTTCTTTTCATATACATTTGATGATCAGTGGATAATAACCTCAAACAATTACTGCCAAACCTGAATACGTGCCAGAAAACCTGAGAATACGGATGTGACCCTGTGGAATATCACAATCATGTCATAATCGAGCAAAACCTTTCGCCCATCTTTCCTCCAGCTATCATCACGAAACCCGAGAAAACTGACACTTTTACCTGGTCCCATTCTCAGTCAGCATTTCCAGGTTTCACTCTATACCTATTCTCTACAGGTTCTCTGCATAACAGAATAAATAAAAAGTTATGTGGGAAGAAAAATATTTTAGATATCAAAGTGTCCGAGCTGGCTTTCTACTTCTTATAAAATATTTGAAACTTGAACTTCTGGGGCTCCAAATGAGATCGAACCCTCAAAAGAGCAATTAGTTGACAGGTGGCAGAACTACATGTACACCAACAATGTAGTCGGAGCAATTGCGGGTCTCAAATTGATTGTAAAAATTCCAACATTATATTAAATATTGGGAAATCAGAATATGAAGTTTATATTTAAATGAAAAAATATACATTACAATTTGAAACAAAATCAAATTTGAAAATCCCATTGGAAGCTTAAAACTTTAAATTGAAATTTGCAAATTTAAATCTGAAAATAATAATTGAAATTTGAAGGCTGAAATTCGAAAATTAACAAGCTGAGTAGCTAGCAGGTCTCCCACCAGGCGGAATGTCTGAAAGTATATGTTACCAGCACTATTAAACTCCTCCTTACATGCGCAGTTGGGCAGTAGTAACGAAAGATGTCATTTTTGGCGCGGGCAATAACATGTTTGGGCAATCGAGAGACCCATCTTTGGTCCAAATGGAACGGTTTGGGTATCCTAGTGAAGCTTTCCCCTGTTCTATTCATAGATCACTTGGGAGTAGTAGAGAACGAAGAGTTACGGAAGTGCAATGGAGGGCGTTTGGAGGAGATAAGGGCCTTTTTCCATCCACTACTAGGCGAGATATGTATACGTCATATGCAGATCCACTGGAATATTGCTGTCCAGAATTCGAAGGGAAAGAGACATTTTTTTTCTTTCCAAATCCAAAATCTGCGTTGATTGCCTGAACGCTAGAATCCCACCCGCGACTATAAAAAGACGGGTTCAGCGGAGCAGCCGACACTTTCTGCCATACTTTCAAGATGCCATACAAAACACGCTCGAAGACCATCAGGCAATAAGAGATGACTTATGAGGCACAACGGGAGGGTAGACCTGTGAGTTTACTACAAGCCGAGGTCCACGATGCCGCAGAGGAAAAAGAATTTATTGAAGCAGTCATTCAGAGGACTGGGAATCATCCAATACCATTGTGGATTACAAGCGTCTAGTCCGTCATTCATAATTCAGCCGTCGTCCATTAGAGAATATCCACGTCCATAATCCAAATTACAAGCGTCTAGTCCGTCATTCATAATCCAGCCGTCGTCCATTAGAGAATATCCGCGTCCATAATCCAAAGACCTATTCTATATTCCATATAACAGTATTAGCACCAAATTCAAAAAGACAATCATAGTATACATAATGTCACGGTGTTGTTGTTGTAACGCTGTGTTGTTGTTGTTATTGCGCCATACTGTTATTCTGTGCGCTATGGATATTTCTAGAAATCGTGACCTAGTCAGTTACAAGTAAATATGTTGTCATAGCATTGTAATATCTATCGAAGTTTCTGGAGTAAAAGTTGACTTGAGTTTGATTGGTTTGTGAGACCGATGGAAATTTCCAGACGTGTGTCCACTGCGTAGTTACGGTCGTTGCCTGGGACACGGAAAGTTCTCGAGTTGCTCGATAGACTATAAATAGTGTGCCATTCGGCGATCGTGGAGAGATTTTCAAACTGGATTTTGGGTGCATTCGAGTTATACCTTTGATACGGATTACTGGACTGGATTCCTGTGAACGGACTTTGGCTGCCTTTGATTATGCATCTTCCCACACGCGTCGGACATTGCAGGACATTTCGGGGTTTCCGACATTATCGTGATCTCAGAGCAGTGTTAAATTACGGACTTGGCACACGGACTTGGAAGTTATATGTGCACAGTAAGACTGTATCAAGAATATTAGTTTGTTGTATTAGCCTTACTTAATTTTGTATTTGATTTTAGTGTTGTTAATAAATATTTTTAATTGTTCATCTTTGACTTCACAAACGTTTTCTGTTGCGTTTTTGCTGGAATTATATACGACGTAACAGAATTGGGGACCTGTCCGGGAGAGTTTTGTTTACATTCCAGCTTTGCTACATAGTTCTAATTGATACATTGTTTGGATTTGTGAAGTCAGGGAGTAGTATATTGACAACATGGCATTTGAACCAGCAGAGTTTGCTTTAAATCCTAGTCAGGAGCAATTTAATGAGCTACGTAAAGAGGATTTGTTTGGGCTGTGTAAATTCTTGGAAATTAATATTAAAACATCTTGGAAAAAGCAAGAAATTAAGAAACTCATTATTAAACATTTTGTTAGTAAACAACTGTGGGAAGAAAGTGATTTCGATTGAACTGAGAAAACAGCTGATGATTTGGAAATAAGGAAATTAGAATTGCAACATCAGTTAGAATTAAAGAAATTAGAAAAAGAGGAAAAATTAGAGAGAGAAAGATTAGAAAAAGAGGAAAGAGAGAAAGAAAGAGCATTAGAGTTAGAGAGAGAAAAGTTAGAAAGAGAAAAGGAAGAAAGAGAATTTCAGTTACAAAGAGAAGAGACAGAAAGACAGTTTCAATTAGAATTAAAGAATATGGAATTACACTCCCAAACAATTCCTGCACATGTACCTGTACAATCACAATCAAGATTTGATGCGGCTCGTCAAATTCGTCTTGTCCCACCATTTCAGGAAAAAGAAGTTGATAAATATTTTCTGCATTTTGAGAAAATTGCTGAAAATTTAAACTGGCCAAAAGAAAATTGGAGTTTACTTCTTCAAAGTGTTTTGATTGGAAAGGCGAGGGATATTTACACTCAATTGACGGTGGAGCAAGCATCAAATTATGATTTAGTGAAAGATTTAATACTTACGGGTTATGAATTGGTTCCTGAAGCCTATAGACAAAAGTTTCGTAGTTGTCAAAAAGAAAACTTACAGACTCATGTTGAATTCGCTCGTTCAAAAGAACAATTATTTGATAGATGGTGTGCTTCGGTTAAAATTGATAATCAATTTGAAAACCTTAGACAGCTTATGCTGGTAGAGGAATTTAAAAGGTGTATCCATGGTGATATTAGAACATTTCTTGATGAAAAGAATGCCAAAAATTTGGATCAAGCAGCTAGATTTGCTGATGAATATGCTCTGACACACAAATTATCATTTGTCAATGTTGTTAAGCCAAGTTCATTCCAGTCTAATATCTCAGGTAATAAATCCAGTTCTTTCTCCAGTCCTAAAACGTTCAGCCCTAGTTACAAAGGTCAAAGGTCAATCATAAAATCTCAATCACCCACTTTTAACTCTCAATATAAACCTCCCGTATGCAGCTACTGCAAAAAAGAAGGTCATTTATTGGCTCAACGTTTTAAATTGAAAAGAAGACAAGATCAGGCTTTTCAAAAGCCTAGTGGTTTTCTCACTTCGAGATTTGTACCCAAGCAGGTTAGTGATGTGCATAGTGCACATGTTGTTAAGATGGCCAGGGCACTGTTCCTGTTAATTCTATCAAGAATAAGGTTGACAGTTTTTCAAATTGTGTTATGGAGATTTTTGAACCATTCATTCATAATGGTTTTGTGTCACTTTCAAGTGATTTTTCTAATGCTACTCCAGTGAAGATTTTACGAGACACAGGTGCGTCCCAGTCTCTTTTGTTGGCAAATATTCTGCCGTTTTCTGATTCTTCATCTGCAGGCAGTAATGTCCTGATTAAAGGGGTAGATTCTGACAATTATACACCCATTCCACTCCATAACGTTTTTCTGTCTTCCGACTTGATTTCTGGACCTGTTACTGTGGGTATTAAAGGTAGTTTACCTTTCGAGGGTGTTCATTTACTACTTGGTAATGATCTTGCGGGAGATAAAGTCGGGATTAATCCGATTGTAACTGACAAGCCTTGTTTGGATCAGATCAAGGATCCAGTTGAAGAGGAAATTCAATGTCTATATCCTGCTTGCGCAGTTACTCGAGCCATGAGTAAATTGGCCAAGGAGACTGAAAAGTCACTTAAAGATGACGTCATCGACGACGTTTGTTTGGCTGACACTTGCCTGTTTTTTAATGATGAGGCTGATAAGCCACATTTTGATGGTAAATTGGAATGTTCTAATGACAAAATTTCAAAATCACAGCTGGTCAATGAACAGCATAGTGACATGGACATTTCCAAGTTATTTGACAGGGCAGTAGATGAGTGTGATGTAACTCAGGAGCCTGTGTGTTACTTTAGTAAGAATTGTGTTCTTATGCGCAAATGGAGACCGCCAGATGCGTCACCTGATGATGAGTGGGCAGTTAAGTATCAGATTGTGGTATCAAATTCGTATCGTTTAGATATTCTCAGACTAGCCCATGAAACACCTCTTGCAGGCCATTTAGGTGTTAACAAAACATATTACAAAATTCTTAATCATTTTTATTGGCCAAATTTGAAGAAAGATATTATAGAATTTTGTAAGTCATGTCACACATGTCAAATGGTAGGAAAACCAAACCAAACAATACCGAAGGCTCCTCTACAACCAATTCCTGTATTTAAGGAAGCTTTTAGTACGGTAATTCTGGATTGTGTTGGTCCACTACCAAAAACAAAGTCAGGCAATCAATACATGTTAACAATCATGTGTGCTTCAACCAGGTTCCCTGAGGCTATTCCTTTACGGAATATTAAGGCAAAAACTATTGTTAAGGCCTTAGTTAAGTTTTTCACACTTGTTGGCCTACCCCAGTCCGTTCAGTCTGATCAAGGATCTAATTTCATGTCAGGAATTTTTCAGCAAGTCATGTATGAATTGGGTATAAAGCAGTACAAGTCATCTGCATATCACCCAGAAAGCCAAGGTGCTTTAGAAAGATTTCATCAGACATTAAAGAACATGATTAGGACTTACTGTTTTGATACTGAGAAAGACTGGGATGAAGGCATACATTTGTTACTGTTTGCTGTTAGAGAGTCTGTTCAAGAGTCTTTGGGCTTCAGTCCGTTTGAATTAGTATTTGGCCATACAGTTAGAGGACCACTTAAACTGTTAAAGGAAAAGTTCCTAGACAGTGATCTGGACTCATGTAGTCTCTTACAATATGTGTCGGATTTTCGCACCAGGTTGACTAAAGCACGTGATTTGGCCATGTCAAATTTAAAGTCATCACAAAAAAGTATGAAAACAACCTATGATAAACATGCTGTTAAACGAAGTTTCAAACCTGGTGAGAAGGTACTGGCTTTGCTACCTATTCCTGGTAGTCCACTTAAGGCTAGATATTATTGTCCTTGAAAAGAAATTAAGTGACCTCAATTATGTAATTCAGACTCCTGACAGGCGTAAACACAATCAGTCGTGTCATGTAAATATGTTGAAGTTATACATAGACAGAGATAGCACTAACAGTAGTGTACAACCTGTAAGTGTAGTTAGTTCTGACCCTGATAGTGATGAAACTCGTGAAGATCCAATGACAGCGGCGAAATTACAGAACTCTGACATTCTACATAATTTGGATTCCAAGTTGTGTCATCTTGAACCTGCGCGCCAGGAAGAACTTCGAACACTGCTCAGTCAATACGAACATTTGTTTCCTGATATTCCCACTCGGACTGATAAAATTTCACATGACGTCGATGTTGGAGATTCTAATCCAGTGAAACAGCACCCATATCGTTTGAATCTCATTAAACAAAACTACCTGAAAAAAGAAATTCAGTATTTATTGGACAATGACTTCATTGAACCAAGTAATAGTAACTGGAGTTCACCTTGTATCCTGGTTCCAAAGCCAGATGGCAGTTACAGAATGTGTACGGACTACAGAAAAGTGAACACATTGACCAAAACTGACACATTCCCTATTCCACGAATAGACGATTGCATTGATAAAGTGGGAAGTGCCAAGTTTGTGTCAAAGTTTGATCTTCTGAAAGGATTCTGGCAAGTTCCACTGACAGATCGTGCGAAGGAGATATCAGCATTTGTCACTTCGGAGGGTCTGTTCCAGTACAAAGTCATGCCTTTTGGAATGAAAAATTCTCCTGCCACGTTCCAGCGTCTCATCAACCGTGTTACTTCTGGTTTGGAAGGATGTGAGTCATACATTGATGACGTCATTGTCTACAGCGATACATGGGAAGATCATCTACAGAGAATTCGCGCACTGTTCAATCGGCTGAGTGACGCCAAGCTGACAGTCAACCTTGGAAAAAGTGAATTTGGACATGCACGTGTGACATTTTTGGGTCACGTTGTTGGTCAGGGTCAGGTAAAACCTATTGATGCTAAAGTTAGTGCTGTCTCGCTGTTTCCAAGACCAACATGTAAGAGACAGCTGATGCGTTTCTTGGGTATGGCTGGTTACTACAGGAAATTTTGTCCAAATTTTTCAGATATTTCTGAGCCTTTAACTCAACTCTTAAGAAAGAGGGTAACTTTTGTTTGGACCGATAAATGTGAATCAACTTTTGAGAACCTGAAAGCCATCCTCAAGAGTGCGCCAGTTCTTTCAGCACCAGATTTTAATTCACCTTTTAAACTGGCTGTAGATGCTAGTGATGTTGCTGCTGGTGCCGTTCTGTTATAAGAAGATAAGAATGGGGTAGATCACCCTATTTGCTATTTTTCACGCAAATTTGACAAACATCAGAGAAATTATTTTACAATTGAGAAAGAATGTTTGGCAATGATATTAGCTTTACAACACTTTGATGTTTATGTTACTTCTTCATCGTTGCCAATTACTGTATTTAGTGATCACAATCCTCTTGTTTTTATAAGTAAGATGAAGAACAAGAATCAAAGATTGTTGAGATGGAGTTTGGTGTTGCAAGAGTGCAATATTGAAATTAGACATATTAAGGGTAAGGATAATTTGATTGCTGATTGTTTGTCTCGCATATAATGTACATATGTTTGCCAACGTTATGATGTTATAAGAATTTTATCTTGCAACAATGTTTTGAATTGTTAAAAAGTTCCAAGTTTGAAACTTTTTTTTTAAGAGGGGGAGTTTCACGATGTTGTTGTTGTTACGCTATGTTGTTGTTGTTGCGCCATACTGTTGTTTGCGCCATGGATGTTTCTAGAAATCGTGACCTAGTCAGTTACAAGTAAATATGTTGTCATAGCATTATAATATCTATCGAAGTTTCTGGAGTAATAGTTGACTTGAGTTTGATTGGTTTGTGAGACCGATGGAAATTTCTAGACTTAGGTTCACTGCGTAATTACGATCGTTGCCCGGGAGACGGAAAGTTCGAGAGTTCCTCAATAGACTATAAATAGTGTGACATTCGACGATCGGGGAGAGATTTTCAAACTGGAATTTGGGTGCATTGGAGTCATACCTTTGATACGGATTACTGGACTGGTTTCCTGTGAACGGACTTTGGCTGCCTTTGATTATACATCTTCCCACACGCGTCGGACATTACAGGACATTCCGGGGTTCCCGACATTATCGTGATCTCAGAGCAGTGTTAAATTACGGACTTGGAACACGGACTTGGAACACAGACTTGGAAATCAGATGTGCACGTCAGCACAGACATTTAAGGATATACTGGTATAGCAGTGAACAGTAAGACTGTACCAAGAATATTAGTTTGTTGTATTAGCCTTACTTAATTTTGTATTTGATTTTAGTGTTGTTAATAAATATTTGTAATTGTTCATCTTTGACTTCACAAACATTTTCTGTTGCGTTTTTGCTGGAATTATATACGACGTAACAGAATTGGGGGCCTGGTTCCGGGAGAGTTTTGTTTACATTCCAGCTTTGCTACATAGTTCTAATTGATACATTGTTTGGATTTGTGAAGTCAGGGAGTAGTATATTGACAACATGGCATTTGAACCAGCAGAGTTTGCTTTAAATCCTAGTCAGGAGCAATTTAATGAGCTACGTAAAGAGGATTTGTTTGGGCTGTGTAAATTCTTGGAAATTAATTTTAAAACATCTTGGAAAAAGCAAGAAATTAAGAAACTCATTATTAAACATTTTGTTAGTAAACAACTTTGGGAAGAAAGTGATTTCGATTTAACTGAGAAAACAGCTGATGATTTGGAAATAAGGAAATTAGAATTGCAACATCAGTTAGAATTAAAGAAATTAGAAAAAGAGGAAAGAGAGAAAGAAAGAGCATTAGAGTTAGAGAGAGAAAAGTTAGAAAGAGAAAAGGAAGAAAGAGAATTTCAGTTACAAAGAGAAAAGAAAGAAAGACAGTTTCAATTAGAATTAAAGAATATGGAATTACACTCGCAAACAATTCCTGCACATGTACCTGTACAATCAAGATTTGATGCGGCTCGTCAAATTCGTCTTGTCCCACCATTTCAGGAAAAAGAAGTTGATCAATATTTTCTGCATTTTGAGAAAATTGCTGAAAATTTAAACTGGCCAAAAGAAAATTGGAGTTTACTTCTTCAAAGTGTTTTGATTGGAAAGGCAAGGGACATTTATACTCAGTTGTCGGTGGAGCAAGCATCAAATTATGATTTAGTGAAAGATTTAATACTTAAGGGTTATGAATTGGTTCCTGAAGCCTATAGACAAAAATTTCGTAGTTGTCAAAAAGAAAACTCACAGACTCATGTTGAATTCGCTCGTTCAAAGGAACAATTATTTGATAGATGGTGTGCTTCGGTTAAAATTGATAACCAATTTGAAAACCTTAGACAGCTTATGCTGGTAGAGGAATTTAAAAGGTGTATCCATGGTGATATTAGAACATTTCTTGATGAAAAGAATGCTAACAATTTGGATCAAGCAGCTAGATTTGCTGATGAATATGCTCTGACACACAAATTATCATTTGTCAATGTTGTTAAGCCAAGTTCATTCCAGTCTAATATCTCAGGTAATAAATCCAGTTCTTTCTCCAGTCCTAAAACGTTCAGCCCTAGTTACAAAGGTCAAAGGTCAATCATAAAATCTCAATCACCCACTTTTAACTCTCAATATAAACCTCCCGTATGCAGCTACTGCAAAAAAGATGGTCATTTATTGGCTCAATGTTTTAAAATGAAAAGAAGACAAGATCAGGCTTTTCAAAAGCCTAGTGGTTTTCTCACTTCGAGATTTGTACCCAAGCAGGTTAGTGATGTGCATAGTGCACATGTTGTTAAGATGGCCAGGGACACTGTTCCTGTTAATTCTATCAAGGATAAGGTTGACAGTTTTTCAAAGCCTGTTATGGAGATTTTTGAACCATTCATTCACAATGGTTTTGTGTCACTTTCAAGTGATTTTTCTAGCGCTACTCCGGTGAAGATTTTACGAGACACGGGTGCGTCCCAGTCTCTTTTGTTGGCAAATATTCTGCCGTTTTCTGATTCTTCATCTGCAGGCAGTAATGTCCTGATTAAAGGGATAGATTCTGACAATTATACACCCGTTCCACTCCATAACGTTTTTCTGTCTTCCGACTTGATTTCTGGACCTGTTACTGTGGGTATTAAAGGTAGTTTACCTTTTGAGGGTGTTCATTTACTACTTGGTAATGATCTTGCTGGAGATAAAGTCGGGATTAATCCGATTGTAACTGACAAGCCTTGTTTGGATCAGATTAAGGATCCAGTTGAAGAGGAAATTCAATGTTTATATCCTGCTTGTGCAGTTACTCGAGCCATGGGTAAATTGGCCAAGGAGACTGAAAAGTCACTTAAAGATGACGTCATCGACGACGTTTGTTTGGCTGACACTTGCCTGTTTTTTAATGATGAGGCTGATAAGCCACATTTTGATAGTAAATTGGAATGTTCTAATGATAAAATTTCAAAATCACAGCTGGTCAATGAACAGCACAGTGACAAGGACATTTCCAAGTTATTTGACAGGGCAGTAGATGAGTGTGATGTAACTCAGGAGCCTGTGTGTTACTTTTGTAAGAATGGTGTTCTTATGCGCAAATGGAGACCGCCAGATGCGTCACCTGATGATGAGTGGGCAGTTAAGTATCAGATTGTGATACCAAATTCATATCGTTTAGATATTCTTAGATTAGCCCATGAAACACCTCTTGCAGGCCATTTAGGTGTTAACAAAACATATTACAAAATTCTTAATCATTTTTATTGGCCAAATTTGAAGAAAGATATTATAGAATTTTGTAAGTCATGTCACACATGTCAAATGGTAGGAAAACCAAACCAAACAGTACCGAAGGCTCCTCTACAACCAATTCCTGCATTTAAGGAAGCTTTTAGTACGGTAATTCTGGATTGTGTTGGTCCACTACCAAAAACAAAGTCAGGCAATCAATACATGTTAACAATCATGTGTGCTTCAACCAGGTTCCCTGAGGCTATTCCTTTACGGAATATTAAAGCAAAAACTATTGTTACGGCCTTAGTTAAGTTTTTCACACTTGTTGGCCTACCCCAGTCCGTTCAGTCTGATCAAGGATCTAATTTCATGTCAGGAATTTTTCAGCAAGTCATGTATGAATTGGGTATAAAGCAGTACAAGTCATCTGCATATCACCCAGAAAGCCAAGGTGCTTTAGAAAGATTTCATCAAACATTAAAGAACATGATTAGGACTTACTGTTTTGATACTGAGAAAGACTGGGATGAAGGCATACATTTGTTATTGTTTGCTGTTAAGAGAGTCTGTTCAAGAGTCTTTGGGCTTCAGTCCGTTTGAATTAGTATTTGGTCATACAGTTAGAGGACCACTTAAACTGTTAAAGGAAAAGTTCCTAGACAGTGATCTGGACTCATGTAGTCTCTTACAATATGTGTCGGATTTTCGCACCAGGTTGACTAAAGCACGTGATTTGGCCATATCAAATTTAAAGTCATCACAAAAAAGTATGAAAACAACCTATGATAAATATGCCGTTAAACGAAGTTTCAAACCTGGTGAGAAGGTACTGGTTTTGCTACCTATTCCTGGTAGTCCACTTAAGGCTAGATATTATGGCCCTTATGTCCTTGTAAAGAAATTAAGTGATCTTAATTATGTAATTCAGACTCCTGACAGGCGTAAACACAATCAGTTGTGTCATGTAAATATGTTGAAGTTATACATAGACAGAGATAGCACTAACAGTAGTGTACAACCTGTAAGTGTAGTTAGTTCTGACCCTGATAGTGATGAAACTCGTGAAGATCCTATGACAGCGGCGAAATTACAGAACTCTGACATTCTACATAATTTGGATTCCAAGTTGTGTCATCTTGAACCTGCGCGACAGGAAGAACTTCGAACACTGCTCAGTCAATACGAACATTTGTTTCCTGATATTCCCACTCGGACTGATAAATTTTCCCATGACGTCGATGTTGGAGATTCTAATCCAGTGAAACAGCACCCATATCGTTTGAATCTCATTAAACAAAACTACCTGAAAAAAGAAATTCAGTATTTATTGGACAATGACTTCATTGAACCAATTAATAGTAACTGGAGTTCACCTTGTATCCTGGTTCCAAAGCCAGATGGCAGTTACAGAATGTGTACGGACTACAGAAAAGTGAACACATTGACCAAAACTGACACATTCCCTATTCCACGAATAGACGATTGCATTGATAAAGTGGGAAGTGCCAAGTTTGTGTCAAAGTTTGATCTTCTGAAAGGATTCTGGCAAGTTCCACTGACAGATCGTGCGAAGGAGATATCAGCATTTGTCACTTCGGAGGGTCTGTTCCAGTACAAAGTCATGCCTTTTGGAATGAAAAATTCACCTGCCACGTTCCAGCGTCTCATCAACCGTGTTACTTCTGGTTTGGAAGGATGCGAATCATACATTGATGACGTCATTGTCTACAGCGATACATGGGAAGATCATCTACAGAGAATTCGCGCACTGTTCAATCGGCTGAGTGACGCCAAGCTGACAGTCAATCTTGGAAAAAGTGAATTTGGACATGCACGTGTGACATTCTTGGGTCACGTTGTTGGTCAGGGTCAGGTAAAACCTATAGATGATAAGGTTAGTGCTGTCTCGCTGTTTCCAAGACCAACATGTAAGAGACAACTGAAGCGTTTCTTGGGTATGGCAGGTTACCACAGGAAATTTTGTCCAAATTTTTCAGATATTTCTGAGCCTTTAACTCAACTCTTAAGAAAGAGGGTAACTTTTGTTTGGACCGATAAATGTGAATCAGCTTTTGAGAACCTGAAAGCCATCCTCAAGAGTGCGCCAGTTCTTTCAGCACCAGATTTTAATTCACCTTTTAAACTGGCTGTAGATGCTAGTGATGTTGCTGCTGGTGCCGTTCTGTTACAAGAAGATAACAATGGGGTAGGTCACCCTATTTGCTATTTTTCACGCAAATTTGACAAACATCAGAGAAATTATTTTACAATTGAGAAAGAATGTTTGGCAATGATATTAGCTTTACAACATTTTGATGTTTATGTTACTTCTTCATCGTTGCCAATTACTGTATTTAGTGATCACAATCCTCTTGTTTTTATAAGTAAGATGAAGAACAAGAATCAAAGATTGTTGAGATGGAGTTTGGTGTTGCAAGAGTACAATATTGAAATTAGACATATTAAGGGTAAGGATAATTTGATTGCTGATTGTTTGTCTCGCATATAATGTACATATGTTTGGCCACGTTATGATGTTATAAGAATTTTATCTTGCAACAATGTTTTGATTTGTTAAAAGTTCCAAGTTTGAAACTTTTTTTTTAAGAGGGGAGTGTCACGGTGTTGTTGTTGTTGTTGTTACGCTATGTTGTTGTTGTTGCGCCATACTGTTGTTGTGCGCCATGGATATTTCTAGAAATCGTGACCTAGTCAGTTACAAGTAAATATGTTGTCATAGCATTGTAATATCTATCGAAGTTTCTGGAGTAATAGTTGACTTGAGTTTGATTGGTTTGTGAGACCGATGGAAATTTCCAGACGTGTGTTCACTGCGTAATTACGTTCGTTGCCCGGGAGACGGAAAGTTCGAGAGTTCCTGAATAGACTATAAATAGTGTGACATTCGACGATCGGGGAGAGATTTTCAAACTGGAATTTGGGTGCATTGGAGTCATACCTTTGATACGGATTACTGGACTGGTTTCCTGTGAACGGACTTTGGCTGCCTTTGATTACATCCATCCACACGCGACGGACATCATAGAACATACCGCGATCACAGAGCAGTGTTAAACACGGACTTGGAACACGGACTTGGAAGTTATATGTGCACGTCAGCACAGACGTTTAAGGATATACTGGTAAGCAGTGAACAGTAAGACTGTACCAAGAATATTAGTTTGTTGTATTAGCCTTACTTAATTTTGTATTTGATTTTAGTGTTGTTAATAAATATTTTTGATCATTGATCTTTGACTTCACAAACGTTTTCTGTTGCGTTTTTGCTGGAATTATATATGACGTAACAGAATTGGGGGCCTGTCCGGGATTCGAACCCGGGGCCTCTCGCAAAAGTAAACTAACAAAATGTTTAATAATGAGTTTCTTAATTTCTTGCTTTTTCCAAGATGTTTTAAAATTAATTTCTAAGAATTTACACAGCCCAAACAAATCCTCTTTACGTAGCTCATTAAATTGCTCCTGACTAAGATTTAAAGCAAACTCTGCTGGTTCCAAAGCCAGATGGCAGTTACAGAATGTGTACGGACTACAGAAAAGTTTGAAACTTTTTTTTTAAGAGGGGGAGTGTCACGGTGTTGTTGTTGTTGTTACGCTATGTTGTTGTTGTTGCGCCATACTGTTGTTGTGCGCCATGGATGTTTCTAGAAATCGTGACCTAGTCAGTTACAAGTAAATATGTTGTCATAGCATTGTAATATCTATCGAAGTTTCTGGAGTAATAGTTGACTTGAGTTTGATTGGTTTGTGAGACCGATGGAAATTTCTAGATTTAGGTTCACTGCGTAATTACGTTCGTTGCCCGGGAGACGGAAAGTTCGAGAGTTCCTCAATAGACTATAAATAGTGTGACATTCGACGATCGAGGAGAGATTTTCAAACTGGAATTTGGGTGCATTGGAGTCATACCTTTGATACGGATTACTGGACTGGTTTCCTGTGAACGGACTTTGGCTGCCTTTGATTATACATCTTCCCACACGCGTCGGACATTACAGGACATTCCGGGGTTCCCGACATTATCGTGATCTCAGAGCAGTGTTAAATTACGGACTTGGAACACGGACTTGGAACACAGGCTTGGAAATCAGATGTGCACGTCAGCACAGACATTTAAAGATATACTGGTATAGCAGTGAAGAGTAAGACTGTACCAAGAATATTAGTTTGTTGTATTAGCCTTACTTAATTTTGTATTTGATTTTAGTGTTGTTAATAAATATTTTTAATTGTTCATCTTTGACTTCACAAACGTTTTCTGTTGCGTTTTTGCTGGAATTATATACGACGTAACATAATACACACCCGAACATGGGAAGAGCACATGATTTGTCTCAAGAAAGATCTCAAAAGGTTGAAAGAGGCCAATATCACGGCTAGACCAAGTAAATGCTTGGTAGGATTCTCAACTTTGGACTTCTTGGGTCATGTGGTAGGTGAGGACGGGTTGAGTCCTATGACTTGTACATTAGACAAAATTCAGAAATCAGTCAGACCTGTGACAAAGAAACAGGTGCGTGCTTTCCTTGGTTTAACGGGATTCTACAGGAATTTCATTCCAAATTATTCAGATGTAGCATCACCTCTCACCGATTTGACCAAAAAGAAAACACCTAACAAAGTAAGATGGGGAGAGTCACAAGAAAAGGCTGTCTTGGCTCTCAAGGACATGTTGTCAACTCCGCCTATTTTGAAGTTACCAGATTTGCAGAAGCCTTTTGTTCTCAGAACTGACGCTTCAGATATAGGGCTAGGAGCTGTGCTGTTACAAGCGGATGGAGATATTCTATTTCCAGTCTCTTACGCTAGCAGAAAATTGCTTGACAGAGAGAGAAATTACTCTGTAATCGAACGAGAGTGTTTGGGAATCATTTGGGCGATACAGAAGTTCAATGCTTTCCTATATGGGAAGGAATTTTTATTACAGACTGATCACCAACCATTGGCTTATCTAAACAAGGCCAAATTACTCAATTCTCGCATTCTGAGATGGGCCCTGTTTCTGCAAGAGTATCGCTTTACTATACAAGCAATCCGTGGTTCTGACAATGTCGGCGCCGATTATCTCAGCAGAATTAATGACAATGCCTGAATGATGGGGTCACGGGGTTATCCAGTGTTTGAATTGACAGGGTTCCGGTGTTAAAGAGTTTCCTACTGTATATAATTTGTGTTGACACGGTTAACCTCATCTTCCGATAAGGGGGTAATAGAGATGTCACACAAGTATTCACCAAGATATGATTATATATTACAGTTTAGTTAATATCAAATAGAATTAGAAAAAAAACTTATATTGGAAATTATTTTCTAAATAATGTTCTTTAAAAGGGGAGTTATGTCAAGTATAATTTTTTCAACATACGAAATACAATGAGATACATGTAGTGTAAACTGTTTGTATGACAGGAGGACGGCGAAGCTAAAGATTAATTGGTTTAGGACAGTGTGCAAATTAAATGAACAATTTAATAGAGCTGTTATATGGACAATTGAGGAGGAGAGCGGCCAGCAGCCGAAGAGACAACACGTGTTCCCTGTCACATTTATATGTTGTAGTTAAAACAGATCTGCTGTAAAGAAGGCAGTATGGAAAGTGCTAAGAGATGCTTTGTGAAAGCTTATCTATGAAGAGTAGCACATTACTGGAAAGGTTTTCAGAGTGTGGACTGGTTAATTACCTATTTTCCCCGATTGTGTTTGACACTTGTGGATAGTGTTGTCAGCACTCGTGTGGAGAGAATCAAAGCCTATGTTCACCCAAGAAACCGTTTCGCAGAGACAAAATATTACAATCCTAGAGTCAGACACTGAGACTGTTGACAAGTAATAAACCAGGGAAAAGATTGTGATTATTCCAGTGTGCGATAATTGCAGTGTTGTGATTATTCCAGTGTTGTGGTAAC
>JAVTVY010013084.1:0-57380 GCA_036873755.1 Hanleya hanleyi | reverse complement strand
CGCCCAGCTATGCCGACTACTACAAAAAACAAACGGGAGGCGGTATGGCCATGTTTAGTGGGGCACGCATGCAACGTGGACATGGATTGGGAAACATACTGGGGAGTATCGTCAAAACATTCCTGCCCATGGTGACACGGGGTGTGAAAACGGTAGGGAAACAAGCGTACAAAGTGGATTGCGCATGGCCGAGGATGTGATGGAAGGCACAGCACCCCGACAAGCCTTCAAACGCCGGGCTAAAGAAGCCGGGGGTGTGTTGCTGGCCAAAGCCCTTAAAAGACAAAGACTGACACCGCGAAGAGTCAGTCGACGGCCCACCCACCGACGACGCACACCCCAGAAGAAGAAGAAGAAGAAGAAGAGACGTAATAGTAGTAGGAGAGACATCTTCGCATAATGGCCTTCATTCACTCCGAGTCATGTCCGTCTACCAACAGTGAATTGGATTTGTGGACTATTCCACCCACTCAAACCAGTGTAGCCGAAGGACGTTGGGTAGAACATCGACCCCTGGCTAGCCTGACGGGCGTGGGCCCCGTAGAATTTTCCATTCAAAACAATGATACGGCCTACCTGGATTTAGCCAACTCCTACTTGTACGTCAAAGCTAAAATAACGAACAGGGATGGGACGAACCTAGCGGCCGATACAAATGTAAGCCCGGTGAATCTTTGGCTGCACTCCCTGTTCCAACAGGTGGATATCAGTCTGAACGATAGACTCATCAGTACGTCCACCAATACCTATCCGTATCGAGCCTACCTGGAGACGCTGTTGTCGTACGGCAGTGATGCCAAACTATCACACTTACAAGCTGAGCTGTACCACAGGGATACGCCCGGCTACTTCAACTATCTACTCCCTGGCAATACTGGGTACGCCAGACGCAAAAGATTAGCAAGCGAAAGCAAGTCCATCGATATGATGGGACGACTGCACGCCGATCTGTTCATGCAAGATCGCTACATGATGAACGGTGTAACCATCAAGATCAAGTTGATCCGTGCCTCACCTTTGTTTGCCTTAATGGCCGGTGGGGCGGAAGCTCTCGAGTCCAAGATCATCATTGAAGATGCAGTCCTGTTTGTCCGTACGGTAGATTTGCAACAGGGGGTGTTGCTGAGTCACATGCAAGCCTTAGCGAAAAAACCAGCCCTGTATCCCATCCGACGCGTACAGACCAAGGTGTTCTCGGTACCCGCAGGGACGATGATGGCCAACAGAGAGAATTTATTTCTAGGAGATCTGCCTAAACGTC
Organism: Hanleya hanleyi; assembly: GCA_036873755.1. Lineage (NCBI taxonomy): Eukaryota > Metazoa > Mollusca > Polyplacophora > Lepidopleurida > Hanleyidae > Hanleya > Hanleya hanleyi. Next base: position 56,119 of record JAVTVY010013084.1, on the reverse strand, counting down.
TTACCGTGGGGTGTGTGACCAACACCGCATTCAATGGAGCTTTGGCTGAGAATCCGTTCAAATTTCATCATTTCAACATCAACTTTGTGGCACTGCACGTGGCCGGCCATCAAATTCCAGCCCGACCCTTACAACCAGACTTTACTAACGGAAACTATGTGCGGTCCTACCTGAACCTGTTTATAGCCACAGGACAAAACAACCAGGACGAAGGCAATACCATCAGTCGAAAAGACTTTAGCCGTGGGTACACATTGTTCGCCTTTGACCTCACCCCTACCTTGGAACACGATCATCAACTGGCTTTACTGAAGAAAGGAAACCTACGGTTGGAACTGCGTTTCTCCGTGGCTCTACCCAGCACCATCAACGTGATTTGCTACGCCGAGTTTGACAACGTCATCAGCGTGGATGCGCAAAGAAACGTGCTGTGTGACTTCTCCAGCTAAAACATGGATACAGAACAGTTGATGGCTATACTCCAGCGAGATCCCAAGATCCCCTTTCGAGGTGTATTTCCACGCAATGTGTTTCCCACCCACTCCACCACCCCTGCAGCCTACATTCTGAATACAGACCCGAAGAGTCGACCCGGTGAACATTGGATAGCGGTGTACGTGGACACCCAAGGCCAAGGCGAATACTTTGATTCCTACGGACTTGCACCCCTCCATGCCGATTTAGTGAAATTCATGGACGTCTCCACGACAGAGTGGCGTTGGAATACGCAAAGATTACAAGGCCCCTTGAGTAGTGTGTGCGGACAGTACTGTGTGTTTTATCTCACTCACCGGAGTAGAGGACATTCACTGTCCACCATTGTACATATGTTTGATGATTATTGTCAAGCCGAAGACCGTGATGTCCTGGTCTATGACTGGACGGCCTCTCGTTTTAATGTGCATGCACCATTTCTCTGGTTAACTTAAAACATGTACTGCGCAGACCCCATATTATTATCACATTATATTGTTATGACGTTCTGACGTGAATCATTGTTGAATAAAGGGTTGAAAAAACACAAAAAAATGATTTGACTCTCTCTTTATTTAAGTCAACAAGAAGGATATATACAAATAGAATACAGGTGGTATGTACACATAGAATAGTAGTAGTAGTGATTAAGGTACAAAAAGTTCTGCCAGGAGTAGGATTTGAACCTACGCAGGGTATCACCCCACCAGTACTTAGGACTGGCGCCTTAGACCACTCGGCCATCCTGACTTTTACAGTTTTTATAACTCGTGACTCCACAGTTAATGTTCCACATTTTTTACAAGTCCAAGTAGGTAGTGCTGACACCGTCGGCCAATACTTTTCGTTTGGGATAAAAGAAAGTAAAGGCGTCTCGTTGCTGGATATAGGTGCGTATCTCATGGCCCACCACGCGAAATCCTCGATTCGTGCCACTCGCACTGGCCTGGCTTTGCAACACGTCCAGGTAAAGAGCTTTGTCGATGTTGGGATCGCGCCGGTTCACTCCTTTGCAGCTAAACTTATTTTCGTCTCCCCCGTAACAGTAATACGTCTTGGAGGAGAGCGCAATCATAGCATCCCCACTCCACTCCAGCTTGAAGAGCCCGGGCGTCCGCTTATCATACTGGTAATGGTCACGTTGCGGTAACCACTGGTCCCGTTCCATCTCATACTGGTCCCGTAACTCGGGTTTCACCAGGGACTCCCAATCCGCATTAGAGACGGCCATGTAGGCCGAGTCCGTGTCCATCTCCATGAGTTGCCAGTCTGATGCATTAAAATAGACACCCATAAAGTCATATAGAAACTGCAGCATGCGCAGCTTGGACACCTGGTATACCATACATCCAATCTGCAGGGGTAAGTTGTAACGGATAGTCTTCTTGGCTGAAGTGATTTCATACGTGTCGTCATCGATGACCTCCACCGACCGAAAGAGAGGAGAATTGACCTTTTTGCGGGCTTGAGTCGTCGTACAAATGTTCACGTTCACGTGCTTATCCTGGTTGGTTACCGTTTTGCCATAATAGCCGTTGCCCGTGAGCTTCCAACTTTCACCGATGATGGCCTTACTGGGGTCTTGGTCGCCTTGACGACGGGCAGACGTCACAATGTCGGCATTTGCCGCAAAACAGGCGTGAGGTACGTACTGTATGACTTGGTGTATTTTCGTAATCTCCAGACCGTGCCGCATATACCACTGCAGCAGCGGAGTGCCCAACAACATCTTCTCTCCCCACATACTCCCAATTAACATGCGACGCGGATGCGGTAAACACTCGTGTTGATCTGCGTAGGCCCCCATGGTGGTCCCAATATCATCTCGTCCCACCAGCGTGTTCTTAAAGATGGGCGGGCACTGGGCGAAGACAGGTTTGAGAGTGTCGGGAACATGCAAATCACATTCTACAAAGCCGTACAGGTCCCCCGAACGAATGGCGTCGAACATCTGGGGTAGACTCAGCAGTCGACGACGACACAACGGATACTCGCGCTCTTTTAAGAAACGCCGTAAATGAGGTAGGGCCTCACACAGGGTGTGAAATTGACACTCCCACATCTCAATGAGATGGTAACCTCTCTCTTTCACATAATCCGCGTTCTCCACCACTTCTTTCCGTAATTCCTCACCTGTTTTACCACGTCGGTCGTTGAAACACCCAGCACTAAAATGGCATTCGTGACCGTGCCAATAGCAACCGTAAAATTGGAATACAGTGGGTGTGTTACCCACCAGGGCAAACCCATCGACGGGGAGGCGCCGATCGCCTATGCGCTTCTCTGTGGCGTTGGTCTGGTGTCGTATAGTAATTCCCCGTCGATAGGCTTCCCAATCTATCCACTGGTCGGCGAGATGTTTGGAAGAAGCGCGTTGGGGCGTAAAATGCCGCCCTTCGGCCAACCAACGTGTGTAATGCCCACTGGGCATAGGTTGGGCGAGTGACCACAAGTACAACGCATTGGCATCGAAACCGATAATCTTTGCACAAGATTTTCCACCCGGCAGAGTAGTCACGTCCTTCTCGTGATAACGGTGGAATATAAGACTGGGACCACCCACAATGTTCGCCTTTAAACACTCATGCATGTCCGCATCTTTCTGCTGTATCAACGAAAAGTACGTCGGACACGCTTGAAAAAGATGGCGAAGCGCCACACCCGGTAAACTTAAACACTCCTTGAAGATGTCCACATGCATTTCACGACGAAACAATTGAACCATTTTCTCAGCCGCTTCCAGGAAAGGAACCACATCCAGGTTATTATACCATATGAGGAAATCTCGCATCGTCTCCATGTGTTGGTCGTTCCATACCTGCTCTAGTTCACGGTACGCGTCTTCCGGACATTCCACTTGCTTCAAATCGTTAAAGAAGGCCTCCCGCGGTGGCAACTGTGTTTCCGCCAAACGGTCGAGCGTCGATATATACGTGTAAGGGAACAGACCTTTCGTTTGTGCACAGTCATACGCCTTCACCCACTGATCATAACTATAATTAGGCGCTAGGTAGTTGCGTACATCCAGGAAACGGAGTGATGTGGTAGTCAGGGCCATATGATTATTGATCTTCTTAATGACCGACTTGATGGTATTCGCCTGGGCCAAGTAAGGGTAGAGAAATTCCTTCACCATATTTAAATCATAGCGCCCCGAGTTGAACCCCAGCACCGGTAACTGGCCTAGGTATTGTAAAAAACGCGCTTTCAATTTCTCGGCATACGGTTTGGGTAAAGGCACATCATCCTGCGACTGCATGGGCTCCGACTCCGACACCGACTCCGACTCCGACTCTTCATCATCACTAAACGCTACACCCGGTATAGGAATCCGATCGTCCAGTTGGTCCAGTATGTCCTGGAACTTGCACACCAACAATTCCGTACTAGCCGCGCTGACTTCTTCTAAATACCCCATCATGCGGGAGATTAACTCATGGGCATCCCCGGTAGACACGAAACAGACCGGTGCAGCGTCATAGCCAGGTACGTTGCTGGAAATGCTCACACTGAGGGGAATATGGCGCTGCGTCCACTGTGTTTTGGATGAAAACAAGTCCATGGGCTCCAACAAGGCCTCAAAATCATAACACGCCCGGTACGGAAAATAACGGTCCGCCTCCGGTATGATGAGACCCTCATCGGCCAGTTCCTCGAAAATAGTAGGCGTATTATGATACACACCACCAGCATAGACTCGCTTCACAGCGTTCGTACAACTCTTCTCGTGTCGATGTAAGTTGGAGGCACGGTGAAACACCCGATGGCATTGGGCACAACTGTAAGACTCACAATACTGGCGCATATTGTGTATCAACGAAAAATGACTCACGCCATTGTAGTCAAACACATTCACTTTCATGGTAGAAGCGTACCGTTCTGTGGAACGACGCACCAATTCAGCCACCAATGTATCGTCCTCCTCCCGTTGTAATCGGTATACAAAGATATTGATGTTAAATAAGGTTTCCACGTCATCCAAATTCTTGAAAGGAACGCCACGGAAGTGCCGCTCATCCATGTCTTGCTGCTCTAAGTACTGTTGCCAATAGTGATTGGCCACTGTGTCACAAGTCTGCGGGTCACACTCGTCCACATGTACGGCCAAACACCGAAACAAACATTTCCGATCTTTGTAGGCCCCATGTCCCCCTCGCGTTAATGCATACAGACCGCGTCGACGAAGCAGCCAAGGAGGAAGTAGTACAGGAGCACCAATAGGATGATCTCTCATTTTCGTGACGAAAAATGTGACGTTGGTCACCCTTTCCACAAGCCATTCGGAATTGGGACGTTGCAACAGGGCCCATTGCAACGGATCCAACGTAGTCAATTGTTCAAGCAGTGGCTGCAGGGAAATCTCTTCCGTTACGGTGAACGGCTGGTCAAACACATACGTATTATTACTCGGGTAATAATACCGCAGCTGGTCCGTGTTCTTCTGCCGTAAAATATACCCAAATGTCATATTCAACTTGAACGCTGTCACCTGGTCTCTGAATATGCTCTCAGCGTAAGTAGACAAATACGTGAAGTCTTCCAGTCGAAAGTTATACAAATCCAATAGACGACGGTTACGGTGAAAACAATGGCGTATGGTAGGCCAGTGTCGTTGATAAAGCTGCCTCACACGCTCGTCTTCAGGCAAAACTTCTACAGGAGGGACTGCTGGGTCAAAGGGAAAATCTTCCATGCTTCCAAACACACGCGGCAGGGTGGCTGGTTAGAGGTCAGGCAAGAGGTGGTCAGGCAGGCTGGCTGAACAAGTAGGCAGGCAGGAGCAGGCTGACTGGCTGGCTGGTTGGTTACAGGTAAAACAGGAACGGGACAGGCAGGAGCTGGCACGGATCAGGCAGGCTGGCTGGACAAGCAGGCAGGCAGGCAGGCAGGCAAATCAGGTCAGTGGTGAAAAAACTTCCCAAAGTAGTCCAATGATTATAACCCGTTCACTAAAAATCACCTACTTTTATATGTTTTTCACCCCATTCCCGAACATTCACGAACCAACTCCGACATCTTGCTTTACAACAGGGCCCACAACCACCATTTTCCTTTACAACAGGGACGACAACCGCCATCTTGCTTTACAACAGCACCGACAACCGACATCTTGCTTTCCACCATGCACGAACAGCTCCGAACCACACCGAACACACCCGAACATCACCGAACCACACCGCCATCTTGCTTTACAACAGGGCCGACACCCACCATCTTGCTTTACAACAGGGACGACACCTCAACCAATCAAATTCAACCTCACACTTACAATTCAACCAATCAAAAGCCTCGTTACAAAACCAACCAGTTGTGACGTCATAGTTACATCCGGGTGGATGGAGGCTTTAACTGCTCACTATACACTACTATTATGTCTCATATGCGTACTCTATATTTCCCGCACACATAAATGAGCAAATAAAAAATAAAAAATACCCCAGGGATGTAATGTAATAAATGACACACACGTTGCAAAAATCACCAGCCAATCAATCTTCCAGCCCAATATAACATACGCCCAGAGACGGGTTCAGGCTCGTTCAACATGTGAGTCTCCTGTATATCTACTCTCTTTCAGTGCCTGTATGGGCGTGTGACAAAATAACAAACCTAGCCACAGGCAGACTAGATTATATTGTTCTAATAATGATTTTATTATATTTTGATGTTTATCTTCCCCAATCATAAGGTTTCGTGGATAATCTCTGAAATTGTTTTAATACGGGTAAGCTTTCTTCACGTGAAAACAGAACATATAAATCAGTGCATTTTACTTGCCGTCATCTTATTTCAAAATTCCTCGACTATATACGCTAAAACAAAATTGAACAAATAAACATTTCCTAATTGTTTTTCTCTATAAGCTTTTAAGTTTATTGCATATGTGTAATTTTTCCTTTGATACTACCTCAAAATACGATTCTGTGGAATACAGTCATGTCTATATCTATATGATATTTTTCTACCCATTTTAAGTTTAAATCGCGCACATGACCATAAGCACCGAGAACGTAAGTTTGCCGTCAAATTAATCATATTCGGCTTCTTCTTTCAGAAAATAATCTTCACTTTGTGTCTTTTTTCATAACAAATATGTTTGAGATGTTACTTGAAACACTAAATACAAGTATTATATACTACGAACTTGAAAAACCAAACTGATTACGTCAGAAAGAGATGCTACCCTATCCAGTTGACAGAAATAGAATGTAAATCGACATTTCAGAATGCAGCCGTTGCTCAGAAACTACGATCACCCATACTCAGTTACCCATATGTCGGATTTGAGACCCGTACACGGAGAATTTCTCGGACAATGGAAATGTTTTTGACGGAGAAATAATAAGTGGGTCGTCGGCGGGATTCAAACTCTCGAGCTCTTTGAAACTTGGATGTGGTTTTGCCGTCTGCGCTGTGACCTGGAACCACGTGAATCGACCCGTATAGAGGTCAGTCATACTTTTCCCACGAAGGACAACACCAAAACTCTCCATTCATTCAAATGTTTTATGGAAACCTTTGGCGCGTCATTCAGTCTAGAAATTGATCTATACTTGGGCTTCAATTGTACCAGATCGTTCAGTGTTGGAGCACCATATATCGGGTGACAACATGATCCCTAACATCGGGTTGAGCAGAATTACACATACATTTATATTATAAAGCGTATTACTAGCGATATTGTATGCTACGACAGCATTTCCTCATAAATGTCTGATCGTGTGTGACACGATATTTCATGCTCTAGTAAGCACTAAGTGCATTACCCCTTGATCAACTTCGTAAGAACCCTTGCAAATTAACGTTAACTTGGGAATTGTGTTGGGATAGTGTGGGGCACCCGGGCATAGGTGAGCGTATGTGGTTCTTTGAATACAGAAGTTTATGTGGGGTAGCTGTTGACAGTTTTAAGATAAATGTTGGGGTTATGTATGGCGAACGTGGGGATTAGGCCGGGTGAATAGTCGACTGTTTTGGAATCCACATAGAGATGCTTGGAGGAGATTTTTAAATGTATCCGCGTTTGTATTCAAAGTTCAACGTGCGGTTTATGTGGGGCAAAATGTATCTCGTTGCTCATCGAGACCAGTGTTCCAAAGTCCATCAACAATGTCCAATGTGGGAATTGTGCGGGGCGAGTCATCTGCTGTTTTGTCTAATTAAGATCATTGGGATCCTATAAACAGACCTCGAAAGTTGGGCGTATTTTCAAGTCGCATTCATCAGATTGTTTTGGGATAAATGTATTTTTAATAGTGCGTTTTTTAATGATTCTATTGTTTATTTGTATTCATTTTATGACCTAGTTCTAAAACCAGTCTGCTGAATGTGAACGATATGAAGCACTAAGTCGAAATATCGAGTCAGTAATTCGAAATTTCTTCGAAGCCTCAAGCCCATATCTTATCGTACTATGGATGCATGCACCTGTAAGTGAAAAGGGGGAAAGACATGGTTGTTAAGATAAAAATATGTCCGTCTCCCAACCTAGCTAATATGTTTTGTTGTGATATGCAACTTGGGTAGAACATCACAAAACATGGCACATCCGAAGCTGTGGTTATTGGTCCTCGAGTATCATCGTACAGAGGATGTTTCCGATTTGTTCTTCGCGATTATGCTAATAGCGACTTGATGCTGGTATGAAAACAAGTTAATTTTCTGAGAAATTATCACAAAATTTGTGTAGTTATTGTAACGCTTAGACCATACTGATAAACACCAAGATGAAGTTATAAATACTTCTGCTCAACGACGAGAATTCCACGGTATGTGACATCAGTGAAACTGATCGATATGTCACTAAGCGAGTAACATGCTGGCAGATAAAAACTGACTGTATTTATATGCTCATCAATTCGCTTTGTTATAAAAAGAATATCTGCATTTTCCACTCATTCGCTTTCTGTTACTCCTCTCGAAGCGCAGCTCTTGATTCGTGGTTGATCTCTGCATACAGAATTTCGGCATACAGCGCTGTACACCAGACCCAGGATAGCTCGATATGCAATCAATAGATACAATAGATCTTGTGATGGTCCCTAACTGGATAATGGGTACCCGTGATATAATTGCTAAACCTTTATATGTTTTAACAAGCATGCAGTTTCCACTTAATACAATGCATAATATATAATTACAGTCTTTTTATATCGATCAGTATGTGGTTTTGTGGACTTGAGAAAACAATATTCACCGAGACCGAAGGCCGAGGTGAATATTGTTCTCGCAGGTCCACAAACCACATATTGACCGATATCAAAAGACTTTAATTGTTTTATTATATGACCCAGATGTCTCGTAACCTTCTTGTTAAGTTGGTGAAAGCAGTTAAAATATAAAATATAACAGGCATTTCGCTTTGTTTTCCACGATCTTGAGCCTGCTTGAGTCACAGTGTAAATCTATGGCCAATTCAGCGGTTATTTTCACTGGCCGAGAAGACGCATACGTCAAGCCGAATCAATATCATATTTATGGACCCGATTTGGAGTCAATATGGAAAATTAGCGACAGCCACATGATGGCGAATGGTCCAATGGGGAAAAAGTTACACACGCAGTCATATAATAATCCATAGTATGGACTTGTTACATATTCTGTGCAAACCAGATTATCACGTGATGTAATGTACGTACACTAGCGCAGATAAAGTTCCCTCATTCCATGCATGAATGAGAAGGTAATTCATACAAAACACTGGGTCACATGACGTTTATTTTACCGGATACCTAGGAGATGCTGCGATAAACGCTTGATAATATATAGTAAGCGGTCGTTTATGCCCCCCGGAATTTAACTATATCCTTCAGGGCAATTAGGCTGGGCTATTTATCGGCGTAACGGCTACAATATAGATAGTATATTGCCTGGCGTACAACATAATACACAGCCATTGTATAGCAACCAAGGGCATTTGGAATTTCCCCACCACCAATATAACATTGAAACCATTGTTAATCCATTCCAGGAATGACCTCCAAAATAACAAAGTTGGTGGACAGTCAAACATGGCATGCTTTATACCATCCTCTTCATTACAAAACAGACATTGACGAGACGGTTTCACCTTTATGCGAAATAAGTACTTATTACATGGGTATATATTGTGCAATATTTTAAATTCCATTTCTCTTATTTTCAAGAGGTAGTTTATTATAGATAACCTGCAAATAGCTGGAGTGATCTGTTTGTTCATCTCCACACAAACTATTTTGTAAAATGTTGTAAAAATATCTGGCCTTGACAGGAACACTGTCCAGGAATGTGTCATTTATTGGGACGGAAGAGCGAAAATTCCGGCTAGGACGGGCTTTTCTCATTGAACGAGTTAGAGCCAAGTTTACGCTTTATACAATTAATGATAGTGTTGGTCGTTATTACTGAACGGTCGTTTATACTGAACTCTCCAAGAAATCGCACGACCCTTGTTCTTATCCTATTATATTAGTTTCAGTCGAGTTTAAAATTAATATATCACAGACTGATCTATCGCTGAATATGTGTTCTTGCGATATACATGCGTCTATACACGTACCGACAGTCTACGAGGTCCCGGTGTTGTTTATAGATTATATAAATCCGACACAGTTTTTTATATAGTATATAAAGTAATTACTAGATGAGCCTGCATATGTTCCTGCAATGCCTCATTCTCCCCTTGATATCGATCAACACATTACTATGAGAACTGGTAGAACACCAATCCAAATTCAATAGTTAGGGAATTCAATGTAGGAAGGTGGTGAACAATGGAAACTAACTGGTATAAATATTTTCGCATTTGTAGGAATATAAAGCAGCCCAGGGTTATGTTCCTTAGGCTTATTTATGTGCGTTATGTTATAATTAGTTTGACTCGAACTCATACAATTATTAGCTGCTACATAACAGTGTAAGCAAGTGACAGCACTTCTAATTTCTTTATGCTAAGTTAGGGTGGTGCCTCCCTTCAGGTGAACTCTGTGGTATTCTGCTGGTGACCGTAGTGAAGTGAAGACACAGACACCTGAATATCCTGTTATATTTAAAATTCCCCATGCGCTTTAATAATATGACGGCAGGTTTCCGATAAGACCGATTCTCTGTCCGAATGTCTCCACAAGATCGCAATTACAGGCATCTCTGTCGTTGATTGGTTATTCTATTTTACTGTGACTAATGTAGATAAGCCTGTCCTGTTTAATGTGAAAATAAACTCCACCAATGTGCGGCGAACGCGGGTCAGTAAGTCTCTTTAACCCACTTGCGAATTCATTAAAGTATCCAGAGATACAGCTGTGTTCGGTGGAAAGCAGTCGGAGACATTCATTCGGCATTCTGATGATGAACGTTTCATCCCCGAGGCTTCCCCTCAGTACAGATCATTGTGATTGTAGTTGTCTGACTTGCAAACATGGTGGAGAATGAAGCACTTGGCCGGCGTCGGGCCTTACATGTACTTGTTCTGAATGCTATCTTGCATTCTATAAATACTCTCTCGTTAGTGCATTTCTTATAAGGCGGTCACATAGTTCATCATATTCCAGCAGATGACTTGATATGTCCATTACATCATCGATATGAAATATTTGTATCTAATACCTCTCAAGCGATTGCTAGGGGCCATGTGGTCAGGTCAATCCTGTCAACATTAACAGCTACAATAAAAAGTGGCTGGGATACAAATCATCACAGGGATCACTTCTGGTTCTTGTGATGTTTGTTTAGAAATATGCAGTTAGTTTTTTTATTATTTATTTATTCAATATATTTATGCAGGTAGCCCAACTCAGCCAAGATGGCTGCTTTCCAGTGGGGCCCTGCTTAATACATCACATACATACGCAAATAACAATAAGCAAACCGATAAATAAATAAAAATAGAAGTATACAGAGTAACTAATATGTACAAATGTATATAAAATCAGGGGTTCTCATCTGATAAAATTACAAGCGTCCAGTCCGTCATTCATAATCCATCCGTCGTCCATTAGAGAATATCCGCGTCCATAATCCAAAGACCTATTCCATTTCCATATAACAGTATTAGCACCAAATTCAAAAAGACAATCATAGTATACATAAACATAGGCTTGTTTCCTGCAAGAGAGAAGCGGTCAACAGTTTTCAACAGGCCGGTGTAATAAACAACTATCAAGAGAATATTATATTAAACATGTTGTATAATATTCTTTTTAAAAGTGTTAAGAGATGGACTATTACGAAGTTCACATGGTAGACCATTCCATAATTGAGCACCCTGATATCTAAAAGTACGTTGGTCAGTGTGACCAGTGGCCCTCTCTATATACAGTTTATTCCTTTCAGCTTGTCTGGTAGATCTTGCGTGCACTGACGATACATATATAAAATAATCTTGGAGATAAACGAGATAAACTTGGAGATTAGTACATTTGTCTGTGGGATCATATGACTTCTTTTTCAGCACTTCAGCATATTTTTCCCCCACCAGGCCTCTCATTTTGAGGCGAGTGATTGTATCCTTTAACCATAATCACTCTCCTCAAAATGAGAGTCCTGCCCACTCTTTTAATGTTCCGTTCAATTGTTACCTGTATATAGTTCTGGTTTACATTTCGTCTCCGATGCTTGCCCTCTTTACAAATCAGTGTGATTGTAGTTATCTTTCATTCCATAACACAATAAATGCGTAATTTTCGAAAGATAAAGGCTACATGCTTGAGTTTTACATTTATTTTAACACGAAACACCCTAACATAATCTGACCTGTACTTTGATCTTTGACCTCCAGGATAGTCCTTATACGATGGCAAAGTTTTGAATTCTTGTCCGTACGCTTTGGTTCTTGTGATGTTCTTAGAAATATGCAGTCAGTATATTTGTCTGTGGGATCATATGACTATTTGACAGTACGCCGTCAACTTTTTCCACCACCACTTGTTGTGTTTAAAAGAAATCGGCTTTATCTGTAGAATAGAATACACTATTGACTTGTCCCATTGCGCCCCAAGTTAAATAGCTTCAGTTTGCCCCTGGAAAACTAATCCTCCTGTAACTTAGTCTGAAACTACATACAGATGTTGCTCATTACAACTTGTTGCACTTCACCCAAAATGTACCAGCCCACACTGCAATCCAATGAATATTTGAGAAAGCAAAATTATGTTCTGAGGCGAGCGCTTTGGTCACGTGATGACGTGACAGTTTTATACAGTCGTTTGACTGTGTCCTGTACATACCACAGGGTCGCAACTTTAACAAATTTGTCAGGAATCAATCGAGAAATATTAAGTGCAACACAATAAAAGTTAGCTTGATAATGTACAACGATAAAACAACTGAGAATTTAATGTGGGATAATCTTCCCACGAAGTTTTTTACGGTATTTTAACTTTAGCAAAGGGTTTACATGCATTTCCCACTTTCTCTTTTTAATGAGCGCACAGGAGATTTAATTATAATTCAATTAGTTTCCCGTTTTTATGGCATCAGATTGTATAAATAAAGACGAGTTTTAATGTTGCAACATCAAACTATTGACCTTTTCAACTGTATTCATTTACAACTCGCATCACGATTACATATCCACGGTTTGCACTTATCTCTTGTCTGTCTTTTGATTTATCTCTATCAGAACCAGATAACCGATACCTACATAGCTGAGATAGCTATAAAGCCATAATTAGGCTGACATTTATATATTATCACTTAATATGTGACCTCTCATGGGTGCGTTATGTTGACGCTGATAGAGGCGATACAGCAGAATATTGGAAAGGTGCATGCCTGCATGCGATAAACCAGGTTCACAGATGGTGACATATACCTGAGTTATATCGTATATCCGATATATAGTTTTTACCCAATGCTAACAACAGCGACATCCAATTTGATAAATTTTAATAAACATTGTGATTATCTTCAAACAGTTTGAATATATTAAAAAGTTAAATATTATTTATATGATTTTTTTATCAATATTCTTCTAAACCTGGGCTATTCTCTATGTTTTCTAGGTTATCAAATGGGGCATGGGTCAGGCGATTTAACAGTGTCTACAGCTAAAGAATGCATACGAACCTATACTTTTTTTCTTTGTTTTTCCTCATATTGCACACATAAGAATGCATGCAACAACACACATTATTCAAAACAGTTAATTACTTTGATTTACCACCAGCGGACATCCTTAATATTCCAATCTGTTTCATATCTGATACTTTCCACAGGTGTGACACCCTTTATCTGTGGACGCTGGATTGTCCCGGTTGGTGTGCTAAAGATATACAGATTGTCACAACGTTTATAAATCTCACCTACTTTATATTATGCACGTGTAAAAGGACTACTCTCCAGAACATCAATTAATTTTTTTGCGGAAATTTGAAAATATGACTGTTTCGTCAGATTCAGCTATGGCTCATTAAAATATCATGTGTCGAAAATTCGCGTTAATTCAAGCTGTGATAAAATATCACGAACCTAAGTCGAGTAGGGCTAGAAAAGATAATTGTGTTGTTTTCATATGGGATATAGGCATACTTTCCAGTTATGTGGAAAGCAGAATACAGTTACTATTTGATCCAAAGGGATATTTAACGGGATAGAGAGGACATGTGGAACAGGACAGAAAATTATGGGATAATACAGTAAACGATTGGTCAGTGGAAGCAAAACCGCATATTTGAAATGTAGAACGGGAGAGAAATGCCACTGGAACTGCCATACCTCATTGAAAATGATCCTCTGCTCATTGACGGGGACAACATCTGTGGCCGAAGGCTTTCTAGCAGATGACGGGCGAAACGTCTATGTGATGACATGTTTATACACGCATAACGTTAAAGTAGCATATTGGGTGAAATACATGTAAGTCCCACCATTAGCAGAAGTTCTACAGCAAAAGACTCTGGATAGATATGTTATTCACTACGAACTATGTTTTTCGCAGAAGTGAGATACATTTTTTTTAATAGTGAGTGATTAAACCTCAAATAAAATATGAGCAAAGAGAGCGGAACTTATCGCTTGAGTCGCCGAACAAAAACTGTCGAAACGTCCATAAATGCGAACATACCGAGTCCTCAACTAATGTAGTTCAGATTTCCGGAGATGTTCAATCAACAATAAGACAGGAACAAATCGATAACGCACTTGTCGTTTCGGTTTGGCGATTGCTCGCGTATCTAATGATCATTTGGGGAGCTATCGCAAAAAACTGGGTTACCTACTTGAATTAAACGTTGGACGATAGGAAGGGAATGGAGTTTATTCACCGATCGGGAACTTCACAAATAGACGGCTGTGGGCACATGAGCTAGTTATATATGTTATTGTTTGAGAGGGGAGGCGGGCGATAGATTTAGGTAAAGATTGCTCACCCCAATAAAACCCAGAGAATCGTGTAATATGCCACAAAGGTAACACAGTTCAGTAGGGTCTTTCTTGTGCGTTTGATAGAGCCGTTGAGTCCGCAGTAATGCAGTCGTGTTCTTCGAGGATTTTCCGCATCAATAATCTAAAGGACTATTCCTCATCTTAAATACTATAGGGCTCAATCAGTCACGTACATGTATCTGCAGGAGTAAAATATGCACAACGGGAGTATCACGGAGTTGCATGATCAGTCTGGGCATATCAAGGCGCGAAAATTGCGACTCGGTACCCGACGGATGTAATTGCCACGGAAGTACACTATTTTCCAATCATTCTCTCTCTCTTCGCCAGAGGGTGAATTGAACATTACACATATTCCAGGGTAGCTATTTGGTGTGAACTCGACCAATAACAATTTCTGTACATTAATAGAGCGCCCCCAAGCAAGAGCGTGTCACAGAACTTTCCCTTGTATTACCTGATTTTGCCTGTTTCATAACATATAGTTGTTCATTTCCATCATTTATGAAATACAGTGACAAAAAAAGCACAATATTTCTCAAAACAAATAATATTACTGTTACTATTTAGACTTTGAGCTAACAATTACAACACATATAAGTTTACCCCTCCATCCCTAAGGCATTTTATAGACAATGTTTAGCTGAAAACCCAATTTATTACCTGTTGAATAATGATTGTTTGCACTTTGTCCAAAGGGGCGTTTGCCTTTGACAGCCTTTTAAAGTTGGGTATCCCTAACCTTCCATATTGATTGATAAAGTTTAGGGGTAGGGTTATGGTTATATTTCATCAAACTGTAATATGTTTGGTGTCATTGGATACATGATTATATGATGTCTAACATAGTTCACCATTTTGGCGGATATATCCGGCATTAATATGTGAATCTGACGTCACGATAACGTCACTAATAATATAAAACATACCTTCTGCTATTGCTGATAGTGGATCAGGCAAACGAGCGAAGGTGCAATGAAAGATATTTGATCGCATTATTTGTTGGAACCTGGTTGATTTAAAGCGGCAATTGAGGTACGAGCAGACAATTGACAATTGACCCTTAACGTTAGTCATGATGTCACAGGTTCCCTGTGAGATACCCCAAATCGGGGAAAATACACCTTTTTTAATTTGGTGACTTCATAACTGAACTGATTAGAACTACTTTGAGCTTTGAGTTTATTTACATAATATTCTGTACAAAGGGTATATTCATTATAGGTAAATTCAATATGGCGGCCATGCGGGTCTACAGACAATTTCCCCAGCAAATTATTGAGAGGCTTCAATGGTTCATCGCGTTCAATCTATTCTGGGTTAATAACCTAATACTCGGGAATACCTGGATTCAATTTTGTCATTATCCTTACTCCAGATCATATCTTTCCCAAGGTTGGGCCCATTCACACAAGTACCTGAATCAGTCATGTCTTGGTCACTATGATAAGACACACTTATTATCTAACTGACTGTTGTTTTGAGATAAATCATGATATTCAGAAAATTATGTTTATTTGTAGAAAGATGACCACAAAGATCCCTAAGATGGTATAGAGTCACTTCGTTATTTCCATTCCCGATTAATTTGCGTTTCAGATAAAGCAATCATTGATAACAAGAAGCTAAGAGACAGACAGAAATTTGGGATCTGCATTCTTGTCAGCATTAACATATTATGGTCTAAAACGCATGCCATGTTTGTGTCAAATATGTCTTTGACTCTCCATAGATACCAAATATTATATGGTTTTCAGCATCATGAGCACCGGTCATAGTGCTTGAGATTTGGATACTTCATATTACGCTGATGGCAACTAAAACAGGTTTTCTAGGAGACAAAATATGATCTCCGATTATCAGTAATACATGTCCAATAGATTTCAAGGTGATTTGGGCGAAAATACTGTGATAGTTACTATTGATCTTAAAGTTCATAGAAAAGCTGTTTTTGTCATTTTGAACAACGTATGTCACATTATGATGTCATTTTTTCATCATAATCATTTCAAACATGTTTAAATGGATCTATTCATTTAGCGCATTATACAGACTCGGCCACAATGGTTGGTGCAGTAGTGAAACATTTGAAACTTCGACAGAACAGTCTGGCGACTCCGATTGATTATTGAGTATATTTTTTCGACAGTTTGTGAATCTCCGAAGGATTACCTGTTCTCAAGAACTTTGTTCGACAATCTACCTGTGTTGGAATTTGAATAGTGTACCATTTCAGATGAACTATCATTACACAATGCGTATGAAAATCAATTTTTCCGCCGGAGAAAGTGGAACTGGTAAGCGTTTGAAATTAAAAAATGTGTGCCACCACATTGTGGTAATTTAATGTTCCTTTGTATGCTGACTTTCTGCCTTGGTCGTCACGTTATGGCGTAAAACGCCAAGTTATGCTGGTCGCAAATTTTTATAACCCATCAATTAAGAAATCATCTCATTCGAAAGCAGCTTCAAATTGCTTTAGGAAAATAGTGTGAACACCCCTTGACATAGATATGCTGCCAGGTTGTCCGAATAGGCGTTCTCTGGTGTTTGAATCAGGGAATCTATGAGGCTGGGGTCAGACTTCAAAACTTGGTTTCCTGCACAAAATGTCTCCCTGACAGATAAACAACGCCACAGATTCTGATGGAAAGAGGATGATTGCACAGGCGACTTGTATCTAAGTCCAATTTAACCCAACATCGTCGCTGTCTACGTCTGGTGTCTTTTCCGTATTGACATTGTCTGGCAGCTGTTGTTGTTGTCGAGCTCCGGTTTTCTTCTCCAGAGTGTGGTATGACGATTTAAGGTAAAGGTATTGTGCCATGAAGTTGTAGAGTCAACCGTAAACACGAAAGACAGTTGACATAGGAGATACAGTTCTTCTAATACTCTAATCTTGTCTCTCAACAAAATATCACTAGGGTTCGTTTCAGGAAGGCATACGGGAGAAATATGATTTGTTTGCGCTAAGGCAACGATTATGCAATATAGAAAATTAATGCAACTGTACGTCAGAGTTACATGTTGGGGAATTTCATTCAATCCAAGCTCCTCGGATTTCAGGGTCACAGAACACTTGTGGGAGGCGATGTATCGTGTATTTGCGGCAAGGGATGTTCACACGATACACTCGGAGCGTCTTACTCGCCAGAACCACGCTCTTTTATTAAAGTTTCGAATTTGTTACAAATGCATCAACCATAGTGGCCGAGACTGTGCCACCTTTCCAAAACTGCCAAAATATTCCATAGTTTCAAGTGCAATATCAACTTACATGGGGTTTTTCTATCTATATCCCCATTCCAGAACTGTGTTTGTGCTGGGAAATTTTATGCTGACAGCCCCTAAAACACGTTTTATTCAGGTATAAAATAATCTCGATCTTCAGATATGCATTTCCAATACATTTTCTGGGAATCTGAGCAAAATTAATTCGACTTTTATGATATTTATGTTCATAGAATTCAGCGAAGGACGAAAATATCATTTTGAAAATGTTGACACACTATCACAGCATCATGTGGCCATAATCGCATTAAACATGTTTCAATGTCACATATTCATTTAGTGCAGTATATAACCTTTCCAAAAGTATCAATTATGTCATATTTTAAAACTCAGTAACTAGTCATATGTGTTTTTGTTATCTGTTTCAACGTTCCAGATTAGTATTAATTTCTGGAAACTCACCAACATTACATTATGCTGACAACCCCTAAACCTGTTTTTACGAGGACAAAATATGAGCTTCAGCCATCAGTATTGCTTGGTCAATATATTTCTAGGTGATTTAAGCAGCCAATATGTGATTATTCGTGATATTGATCATGAATTTCAGCGGAGGGCGAAATAGTCATTTTTAACAATTTTGCCACATCATGACACATTAATAACGCCATTATAACATCATCATCTTCTCCCCAAACAAGTTTAAATGTGATGTAGACATTTTGTACATCATACAACCTTTCCAAAAATATCAAATATGTAATAGTTTCAAGTACGATAACTATTCACATTGCGTTTTTACTATCTATAATCTCATTCCAAAAATTGTGTTCTAGTACTTAGAAATTCAACCACATTACAGTATGCTGACAGCCCCTAAATATGTTTTCATGAAGGCAAAAATAAAATAATCTCCGATCATGCATGCCCAATACACTTCTGTGTGATTTGAGCAAAAATAATGTGATTATTTATGATTTTGCTCATGAAGTGCAGAGGAGGGGGAAATTGTCATATTATGACGTCATCGCGACGTCATAATCGCCTCAAATATGTTTAAATATGTTATAGTCATTTAGTTCATTATATAACCTTTCCAAATATACCAAATATACCATAGTTAGAAGTATTATAACTATTCACATGGTGCTTTTCCATACCCCCATTTCAGAAATTGATTTTCGTAGCACAATGCCAGTGTTTCAAAATGCAATAAATCCCAAACGCCTCCATAGCCAGAGTGCAAACGAGTAGCTTTCAACTTGGCATTTGACAGGCTTTCACAAACAACATAATCGGCAACATTCCCCATTGGAGGAGAGGTGGACCGATAGTTGGCTCACCGTCTAGTTGCTAATTTGGTCAATTCGTGTCATTTTCTATGGTTGAGTTTCTCGCGGAGAAATTTTTTTCTTGTTTAATTTCGATTCGTGGATCTCATGAAGTAATGAAATGTACAACGTCCAAAGTATTTCATCGTGACTGTAAAACAATGCAGATATTACCCATTTAATATCCTTAAACCATTATCTGGAATGTATTCGTTAATATGTTATAGCATTTCTTTTAAACCTAACTGGCGTGGACGCTAGCATGACGGGAGACGGGGGTGCTCTCATAATATTTTCGGTATTCCTTGGATTAGGGAGGTGAAACTTACCTGAACTATATCATTTAATCAAGCTATCCCAGAAAATGCAAAAACTCTATGATATATTTATAAATAATTGTCTGATTTGAAATATAATATAATTGTGTCTACTTTTATCTGTAAAAATGCAACACATTTGACGATTTTTCATATTTAGCAATCTTGCCACTATAGTTCATTGAACAATAATCATCATTCTAAAATCGGAATCAAGCTGAGACCATTCCATTTAATTTTGTTATTTAAATAGACCTGGGAATTCTAAAAAGAGAATGGTATTTATTTGATGACAATACTCCAAATTACTGACAAGATATAACAGACCGAAAATCCAACTGAGATCGTATCAGTTCCCGTATAAATAGAATTTGGTGATCCGACAAACCAGATAAAGCTTTTCTCAACAACTGAAAATAAACAGCCATCGAAAGAGAAATAAATGCATCACATCTTAGACCACAAGTTGTAACATTTTCAAGGCAATCATATATGGCTCATAAGTCGACAGAGGGAACTCGATACAAATAAAAATGTCCATGTTCCAACACATTGATAGACTCCGGGAAACCTCGAATACTGCTCTCGAAGACCGACACGCTTGTAAAGCAAGAGAACTAACCTCATTTATTATATTTAGAGATATTTTTTCCAAGGCTCATATCTTGACAAATAATAAATAGTCGTGTAATGAAATAATACGACCTGAAATCAAGAAATAATTGAAAGAGATTATGCAATATTTGATGCTCTTAGGGTGGTTTGGTCCATTTGTCACGGAAGTCTTCAAGACGTCGGCCAGATTGTAAGTCGATACCTTTTGATATTCAAGAAAATATCAGTATCCTTAATCCGATATACTGTGAAACAATTCTAATTTTTAATGCACGAAAGCATGGTGGTGTCAATGATAAACCATTTGGATTACTTGACCATTTCAAAGGAACGTCGTGTTAAATCTCGCCATTTTACTTCACAAGATTGCACCATTTTCACACGAGACTCCCTGCGATTTTGTACTCCATGATATACGAGCGTTATTGAGCCCCATGAAGACTGATTCGTATAGTCATCATCTTAGGGCGCAATTTTAGAGGAAGTTTTTAAAAATAATTGTGAACCCCAAAACAGTTTTAGCCGTTTGTTAATAAATCATTACATATCAGTGGCGAAATAATGCTGTCTTGTGCCCGGGATGCAGACAAAGGGCGATAACTACGATTCGCAATATCGGCATTGTACATCGGACAAATCCGAAAGTGCTTTTTTCAGCCGTTAATATCATTTGGTATGAAAGTGTAAAAACTATTTGTTACTCACCTAGGTTTGGTGAGCAGTTATGGAATTTGACTTCATTCAACACGTGTATCTGTTGTTGTTGATGACGCCGTATGCCTAGGTCAAGATATATAAAGACACAGGTGTTTTACAGCATGTATACTATATGAGACTGTTCTATTTTATTAATATGATCAAATATACACATTGAAGTAGATTAATATCGATGCAGATGTTCACTATGCTTCCGAAGATTAAATCGACATAACGAGCGGAACAAATATTGAAACGGGAAAAGAAAATAAAAACCCGTTTTCTATTGAGTCTATAGTATAATATCTGTACACTGACCATGGAAATTTAGAAAGATATAACGATAACCAGTAAGACATCCGCTTTTCTATAATATATGCAAGGACGATTGCGATCTTTTGAACATCTTTAAAAATGCTCAGTGATCATCGAACTACACTAGTACTACACATACATATGTGGTCAACGAAGCGTGTTGTATAATCCACATATGTACAGTATCAGGTATGTCCATTTGATAATATATAATTTTTTAATCAGTATCAGTTATTCTCGTCAAATTAGGTATTTTTTCTATTCCATCCTAGAGAGTCAATAACTTACTCATGACACAAATATCAAGTGTATACCGGTATCTTATCGAAGAACCCGAAATATGAATCGGCAGAAATGAACTTCCGTCCCAATAGTGTATTAAATATGATCGGCTTCAAACAGATTCAGGTATGGTTTTGCACAATTTTGTAAACGAGTATGAAAGTAAAATTCTTAGCGTAAAATGCCAATACTCGTGAAGTCATGGAACACTTCACTCCCATGAACTTTATCATGTCAATCGCGAATGGGGGAAAAACAGGTGCAGGCCAGCCCCACTCACAGGTGTTCTCAACAAAAAAAAATATTTTATTTTAAATGTTTTTTGTTTAGCCGAGACAACAAACCTTACCTGACCTTGAAGATCTGAGGCATGTCACATCCAGGGGATGTGAACTGCTCGGGAGGAGGAGCGGTTTCGTTTCGTTTGTCATATCATTTATTCTCTGTATCCTAAGCTACGGTTCTACGCCTGAGCGCAACAGCTCCCTGATTACTATTATTCTTCTTTTCGCCTAAGCACATTATGTCTTAGGTACTTATAACATTGGTCGGAGAAGAAACCAGTAATTCCCTGATTTCTTTGTTTCTCATGCTTGTTGAAGTGCATTGTGTGTTAGGCGCCTATGAACTCGTATGGAGAAAACTACCAGTGTAATTTGATTAAACACAACATGAAATGATTGGTAGAAAACGATGCCGGCGCAATGACAACAAGTCATATGACTCCACAGCCAAATCTACTGTGTGCCTGTTTCTAAAGTGATCACAGCAACAAAAAGTGACGTAGTATTAATAAGATGCAAGTTCGTATTCAGAACAAATACCTGTGAGGCTCGACGTCGACCAAGCGCTTCATTCTTCAACTTCTCCTGCTCGTCTAAGATCATAATAGATATATTTGAAGTTCTATTTGAGAACTCTACCGGTACCAGTAACTCCCATTCAGTGATATACATGTAAATCTTAGAATTATTCTTGGGCGCAGTAGGCGTGCTTTAAAGTAGTCTTTTACGTAAAACTGCGAACATTGGACGAGATCATACTATGCTAGTGAAACGTTGATTTGGTACATTCTTGCGACTCGCACGTAAGTTGAATTCTTTAGTAAGTGCTCTTCATATCTTATGCAGATATGTTCGAAACATATCTATATTTAATTCTGTTCTGGATTTTGTTTGGAACAATCACTTGAGGACTGAGTCATTGCTAGGGCAAAATATATTAAAGCTGGATGTGTTAGGTTAAGGATACTGAGCCCTCCTGCAGATAATTTTACACCTAAAAATATGCCTCATAGATATGACAATGTATATATTCATAGAAAGAGTCTTTCTCAAAGATTCCAGAAAAATAAATTTGTTCGCTGTAAACGCCTTTTTGTGAAGATATTCGGATTTTAACAAAATTAATTTGTAAAATGGCTATTTCCAATAAAGTATTTCACTGATCGTAAAATACAAGATCATTTCCGATAGAAGATCACTCCAATAGGAAATCACTGTCTCCGTTTTATAAGCTTTGGCCTAGTTCTTATTCTATTCATTTTTAATGAAAAATCTCTTCATAAAATCGAGCAACTCCCAGTGTTGAACTTTGAAGTTGAATTAAAAAGAAACTAATACGGTTGTCAAAAGTTTCTGGTCTCTAGGATAAATACTTTTCAAGAAATAAATCATGTTCATGTTAATTAGGTGAAAAAAAGGAATAGCAGAAATCGATCGAAAACGGAAAAGGTGTTAGGTAGTCTCGATTTTTGCAATTGACGCTCATATTTTATGCTGATCTTTTTTTCAAATTGACATCAAGGTCAACTATTGAGAGGTAATGATTTCAAAAATTATAGTTTAGTATAGTTCCAAATGTGTTTTTAATCCGATTTTAACGTACAGAAATGACGGTCACCGCTCGACGGGATGTCTGAGTGAAATGTCAGTCATTATGAGTAGATGTCATAGCCCTTTTGTATATAGATAGCCGCCTCAATTCACACTGATCACACAGATTTCAACCATTCATTCACTGATGACATATAGGGCTAAACGATTTCTAAAAGTGCAAGCCGGACGATGCCTAAATCCAAACCCCGACAGGTTTAAGCTCTCGCGTTTTACTTTAGTTTAACCATTACACGTAAAATATACTGTATATATATTTTTGTGTATGGCTAACCGGATTAGGTGTAGCATGGAGCCATGTCGTAAGACCGAAAATGAAATAAACGAAAGGTGATGGTATGGTCTGTCGAAATTTCTGTGAATATATGTTTTAGATAATTAGCCTATAGGAAACCGGAAAGGTAGGGCCTGGATAATATTTCATCAGTCGACCCACGCTTTGTGGCAAGTCATACAATTGAGGCAAGCAGGCGATTTCCTGGTTAGCCTATAGCCAGTTACCTTTCCAATACACAAACGACCAACAGGTTAATGGGCTGTCAGCGGGGGCGCAATAATCTGTTTAATTTGCACACCTGCATAAGTAATCAAGACAGGGAACTCAGCAAAATAGATTCAAACCTAAAATTACACTATTTAGAATTGGAATTTCAAAAAAAAAATTCAACAGAAGGAAGATCTAATTTTGAATTTGGGTAATAAAAAATGACCGTTTTCTTCAGTCAGGAGGGCTTAGTATCATTAATCAAGTTGAAAACTTGCTGTGGGTTTGAGAATAATTTGTACTAATGGACAAACGGTATGTAGGGGGTTACAAAAATACAAAGAAAACATTTCGTGTTTCATTTTAGCAACAGAAGCTGCGTTGAATCTGTATACAAGTTTTCAGTCAAAATAAAGCACAATTCTTATTTCAAAAGAGCACAAATCTTGTCTTCTTGTCTCAACGTAGCAAGTGTGCATTGTGCACATTTAGCCATCAGATCCAATTTTCGTTTGGCGGATCTTGTGCTCTGTCTTAACAAACCATATCTTTTGTAAACTGGTGAGATATGAAAGAGGTGAAACAAATGACGACGTCTGGCGACTAAAGAGCTACCATATGATTCAAGAGGAAAGATTTCTTCGGCACCTCATATTCAGCCTAGAAGACTGAGGATTCTAAGACGTAGCATTGGTATCTCTGCAGCGTTTTCATTGCAGCTGTTCACGTGGAAAATGTGAAGTAGCCAGACGACCGCTGACACCGACCTAAGCGAAATCAGATACGCTAGTATATACGATGTCGTTCTCATATCAGATAAGAACAACAGCAATCTTACGTTCAAATTACGCATGATCTTGTCTTAGAACAGCACGCGTTGAAGTAACACAGGTCTTGCGTTTAAATAAAACGTTCTTTGTTAGATCAACACAGGTCAACACAGACTTAAATCTGCAACATAGGACCTGTGGTGAAACAGCACAAGTGTCCTCTGCCTAAATACAGTTGGTTGATCCGATATTCGGTGATCGGCTGTCTTCCATAATGATTTACCGTGTGAATGATCACAACAAATGTGAAACATGAAAGAAGAACCAGAACTCGGGATATTACAGTGAAATTTGAATGGACCTTTCAGTGTGATAAACTAGATTATCACGTGTGATTCAGAAGTGGAATATGTTTAGCGTGATATGCAATTCAAGATAAATCAGGAAAATGCGGATTTCCACTGTCATAAAGATAGTTATCTTCATATATTGGACGTTGAGACTGAAGTAGTTGAATCCAGAATAAGGATGATCTGGTAAAACGAACCCTCAACCTATTGAGAAACGCGTTAGAGTCAGTGGTTCTCGCTCAACCGAGAATGTCATTTCACTCGCTACATGAATATGGGAGATAACTCTTTGACCACTGAGATGAATTCGTCATGCTTATGCTCATCCAGCTTTCTACATTATGAAAAGCTCCTTTCAACACCTGCATTCTATCTATCGTTATTTGATTGCATAAATCTGGATTCCTTTCTCATTGTACTAGCGGTACAGTACTCCGATGGGGGTACAGACACTTTTCCCTATTGAGATTTTCTTCACGGTACCTTTTCTCTTTGAGCCATTTCCCCATATACATTTGATCCAATGCAAAGTCCCTCCACTGGAAAATTTCCCCTTTGTGCATTTTATTCCACCTTATAAGTTTAACGAAGGAAATAAATTGGTTATGGCGTTTCTTCTGCTTTAATTATTTACATATTTAAAGAAATTCTTCTTGATTTGAATTGACATTCAAAAGTCATAAGTCACTGTTGTATTAGTTATCTTGAGAAACAATACATCAAACACTTATTTTCATGCTTGCTCAATGACAAGTCGTTGTTTAAAGTCAGAAGTGATCAAAGATGAACGGCAAAGGTGTTTTTGATTTGCAATCTTCCTTCTAATGTCGAAATAATATTGACAAAACAAACTCTGATGAGTTCGAAATCAGAACGAAAATATCTTCCCCAGATGCTCCCAACATTTGGCGCTATTCGTGACATCGGTTGTGCATTAGAACGTCAGGAAAATGTCGACGTTAAGAAGAAATTTTTCGGAGTCTGTAAGAGCCGAATCGACCTCCACAATTATATCTTTCGTGAAATTTACAATTTTAAATATCGGCCTGGAGAGAGCTGCGATGGTCAAATGCATAATGAAATTGATCGATCATATGTCCTTTTGTATATTTTTTTTTGCAATATGTAAACTTGAAGGAAAATTTGATTTCAGCTATTATTTTGTCACTTCGTAAACCTCGATTTTACGCTAACCATAACCCCATGATTCAGGATGGAACAATGGCAATATAGCTCTCCCGGAAACGGAATAGAATACGAGACCTTTTTCATGCAAGTTGCCAATTGCGATTTAGGATTTAAATTGTGACTAACGTCACAGGAGCAGTGTGACTAACGTCACAGGACCTACGAAGTAGGGTAGGCATTAGGACTCCGACGCGAACTGAACTCTTGGAAATCCACACCCCCAGCTGAAATCCTGCCTATACTAAGAGTCAGAATCACCATTGATTTTCATCAAAAATTCCCAGAAATTTTCATCAAAAGTAGGTCAGCTCAGAACTTGTTGGTAACAGTCTCCTAATGCGCCTTCATTCCAAAACCAAATAACGATCGACGATTTAAGTTTACATTTTTTTAACTAAAGGAAACAGATTGAATAATAAAAAGTTCAGTAGATTTCAGGCTTAACGGGTGAAAATACATTTACATCTCTGTAATGGTGTTCAGTGGCCTTGTCCAGGATAAAAACAACTTTTTGAATCGCATTATTTTCCCAACAATACAACAAATTTTTATATATAGTCCTATAGTAGAAAGGTAGCATTATGTAGTTTACGGTAATTCAACTCAAGACCAACACCTTCTCGGCACAAGATAATAATGATTCTATGTCATTCTCCTGAGCATGACCGGTACAAAGACGAATAAATAGCATCTCTACATCACATTGTTATCTAGATATATGAGACAACACATTTTGGGTATCGACAATCTGATGAATGTAGAATTTGAGGATTGTACTTAGCATCTTAAATACAACCTCTTAATACTGATTATATATCTGTTTAATTTCGTTTCCCATAATGTAGCAGTTTATGTGTGTATATAGCAAAATTGTATGTCTCAAGTTAACGGCAGCTGTTCAAATGTACCCTGGAACGGTGAAAAATTAATAAAGACGTCAACATGTGAACTCATAGAATCTGCACTGTCGATGGTTTAATGTAATACCGGTAACATCTGTTGAGATATTTTTTAACTCCTACACCGATCTGTTTATTTGACCTCTAAGAACAATTTAATTATTACACCATGGCAGTATTAACTGCAATCTCGAATCCCAAGCCTATCAGACTGTTAGTTCTGATTCGTTTATAGGCCTAATGGGGGTGACTCAGCAACACTGCTGTGACCTCTAGCTCTCAAAACAATTACGGATGGCATATCCCGCCAGGTTTTGTTCTGTGTTATACATACAGTGAAACATACAGCCAAGGCTTCTCGATAGGCATGACAGTGCACTCGCTGAGCCATAAATAAATAATAACAAAAATAATTATAAATCAAAGTTCTAATGTCAACGGTTCTCCTTATTTTGCCGACGAAAGGATTCGGATGGACTGACTGACTGACTGACTCACTCATAAGCGGACAATTTGCTATCTGTAGCCTACTTCGTAGGAATAATTAGCAGTTGAAGAGATTTGGTACAGGTTCAAATATTTTACAATTTTTGCTTTCGGCGAAAGCGGTTGCATGGCAATTTTTTTTTTCTCACACGAAATTATGCTTTGCTATGTCTTAAAACCTACATAAATAAACTGAACAAACGCTGTTCGGGTTATTTGCAAAAATATTTGCAGTTCACCTATAAGATGAATACCAAGTCATATCAGGCCAGCATAAAAATGAGACAGTTTTCACTCAATGTTGAAAAATTAAACAAGAATCTCTCATAAAAACGACTACATATTTTCTTAATTGATCTTATTGTGAGAAGAAAATTATTAATATTAGAACATTGTTGTGTAATTTTGGGACCCAAGAATTCATCTGATAATAGGAATTTCACTTTATTTATTGATAATAGCGTGCAGGTACAATAAAA
Source organism: Hanleya hanleyi (assembly GCA_036873755.1). Classification (NCBI taxonomy): domain Eukaryota; kingdom Metazoa; phylum Mollusca; class Polyplacophora; order Lepidopleurida; family Hanleyidae; genus Hanleya; species Hanleya hanleyi. Next base: position 27,946 of record JAVTVY010013084.1, on the reverse strand, counting down.
GCGTACATGAGATACAGCACATCACGAATCCTTAGATTCTTGGAATGTGCTTCAGAATAAGTTAACCAGAAGACTATACTGTGAAGTTATGTGGCTCTGTCAGCATGTCGGCACCTCTTCTCACTTCCCTTATATGTGTTGTAATTTTTACCTGTACTTGGCGAGATTCTGCTGGCGGACGTTTCGTCCCCGAGGCCCGCCCCCTGTACAGATATTTTGGTCCTTGATATATGTTGGCATTCTGGGAAGTTGATGCTGGGTCGACATCGGGCCTTACAAACTAGTCTTTTGAGTTAAATGCCAGCTCACCAAACCCCAGTGTACTAGTTGTCACAGCGACACAGCTACGAGTTGTCAGAGCATTTCCATCATAGCTCTCTAGATTTGTACCCAATACCGCTTATGCCGGTGCTAGGGGCCGTGTGGTCATGTCATCCAAGTTGCCACATGGACAGGCACAATAAAAGCGCACCTGAGATACAGCACAACACGAATCGTTACATTATTGATATGTGCTTCAGAATAGGTTTACCAGAAGACTATATTGTGAAATCACGTGGCTATGTCAGTATGTCGGCACCTCTTCCCACTTCCCTTATATGTGTTGTAATTTTTACCTATATATGTCAATATTCTGCTGGCTTCGTCCCCGAAGCCCGCACCCTGTGCAGACCTTTTGGTCTTTGATAGATGTTGGCATTCTGGGAAGTTAATGCTGGGTCGACTTCGGGCCTTACAAACTAGTCTTTTGTGTTAAATGGCGTCATTTTCATCTGACGACGATACAGTTCACCAAACCTCAGTGTACGTGTTGTCACAGCGACACATCTCACGAATTATCAATATACGAGTTGTCCGAGCATTTCCATCATAGCTCTCTAGATTTGTATCTAATACCGCTTATGCCGGTGCTAGGGGCCGTGTGGTCATTTCATCCAAGTTGCAACTTGAACAGGTACAAAATTAAAAAGGGTACCTGAGATACAACACATCACGAATCGTTAAATTCTTGGTATGTGCTTCAGAATAGGCTAACCAGAAGACTATACCGTGAAGTCATAAGTCTCTGTCAGTATGTCGGCACCTCTTCCCACTTCCCTTATGTGTGTTGTAATTTGTATCAAGCATGTAAGAGAGCCAGTATGTTATAGACCTACACCCTGATGACATTTAATCCCTGTTCTCCATCACGTGATGTGTGTGCCCATTCACCTACATGACCGGTGATCAATTATCCTGAAAACTAGCATCGCGTGTATAACACGACGCTAATTTAAGTGTCAACGTAGAATGCATGTGCCGCCAAGCGTGAAGTTCTGTATGTAACCCGACACACAAAAGTGTGGCAAGTGACCGCGCGTTGGCAATTAAGTTGATGTGTTACATGCGGGAGGTGGCAAGGTACTTGACATGTGATCAATTATTCAGAATTCTACACAGAAAAAAAATCCTTAAAAATTTAACGAATATTTCCCGACTATTACACCAGCGGAATATTCCTCAACATAACTAAGGGATATTCCTTACCATGTTAGGGAATTTCTTTAATATGCTACGCAATATTCCTTAATACATTTTAAAGAATATTCCGCTGGTGTAATAGTGGGGAAATATTCCTTAAATTTTAAAGAATTGTTTACAGTATAGCATCGCATCTGTAACACGACACTAAATTTATGTGACGCAAGGCGTGTAGTCCTGTATGTAAATCGACACACCAAACCTAAGCTTGCCCTTCCGGCTGTACTAGTTAAGGGACCACGCGTTGGCTATTGAATTGATGTCGGGGGAAATGAGGGAGGTGGCAAGGTCATTGATCCTCAGCTGGCAATTAATTGCCATGAATGTAAATTGCATCATGCGATAGAAGTGGGATAAAACGTCATTAGATTCCAGACCTATTGTGTCATTGTCAGAGGGGATGCTTGCTTTGTTAGTTATGCCTCAGTGCGGTAACACACTCATTGTCTATAGCATCATATGATTTAGCCAATTCTTGTGAAGAGATTTGGAGTTTATGTACTGCAGAGTGAGATTGCATCGGCCAATAACAATTCTGCATTAATGCCGGGGAATGTAGTTGAACTTGTCTCTAATTCAGTTTATCCAAGTGCTTGAAGCCGTTTGAGCGTCGTGGTTTTAATGGTGTCAAGATAAACATGGTGTCAAAATAAATAGTTTCAATCGAATCGTGACTGAGGTACATCACTTGCATTTGGAAATTCATTTGGATAAAGAAAACTGGTCAATGATAAGAAATTTAAGTAAAGAAAATTATGATGCCGTGCCGTCATCAATAAAAACTGTTGACCGCTTCTCTCTGGCTGTATTTGTATTTTTATTTAATTATTTATTTTTAGATTTATGCATATTTGGAATTGATGGTAACTGTCGTACGAAAATAAGTCTCTTATTTATTGACGCGGAAATTCTTTTGTGGACAACGGCTGAATATTGAATGTCGGATCTAACATCTTTTCTCTGTTGACTTTGTATATTTTGACTGATTGGTACCGATTTAAAGGGTCAAGTGACTAGACAAGTTTGAAAAGAACACTGCTATCAATATTTTGCAGAGAAAGTCATATTGTTAGAGAGTTCAGATGTACGGAGATACAGGAGTTTCTCAATCCCTGGTTATCGCACTCACGCTAATGAACGCATTGTCTAGTATGTAATCCAAGGGCGAAGGCCGCGCCCTGAAATTTATAAAGTTTCTCAAACTAACTGTGACTAAAATAGACATTGATAACTCCTATGACAACATTATTTCTATTCTATTGTACTATTCAAATTTATTATCAACAAAGATTATAATGAAAGGTCCACTGATATTGGCATGCTCTTGGTTGGCACCATGCCAATATCAGTGGACGAGTGTATATGACCTCTCAAATAACGAGTGATTCTGTCAGCTGAGTCAGGCTTTGTGGAACATACGTAGATATAGGTCTACTTGTGTCGATTCTTTAATCAATTTCACGATGGAAACAAGTTAAACTTGAGAAAGAAATTCTATCTTGTAATTGATTTGTTTGTCAAATTCGATTTTGACTTATATGCAAGGTCTCTTTTCTAAACCGACTTGCCAAATAGAATCTCCCAAATGGACACATGTACATTTAATACACCTGTGCTAAAACACTCAATAAATTACACGCGTCTAGTCCGTCATCCATAATTCAGCCGTCGTCCATTAGAGAATATCCGCGTCCATAATCCAAAGATCTATTCCATATTCCATATAACAGTATTAGCACCAAATTCAAAAAGACAATCATAGTATACATAAACATAGGCTTGTTTCCTGCAAGAGAGAAGCGGTCAACAGTTTTCAATGATGCCGGCAAGACATCATGATGTTCCAAAAATATCAAATCCGTATCGCTGATCAGTATTCTTAATCCATAATTCGTTGTAAAGTCGTCATCTAAAGAATGATGTATCTCAGCCACGCTTTGATTGTGACTGTTCATATGAGTACCATGAGGATCTTGAAGTACATGGGTTCATACGGCCCCTAGCCCCGGGTTAAGCGGAATTAGACACAAGTTACGAAACGTAGCGCCATAGATCTTGAACGCTACGTTCGTATTTTTTTGATCAGCATGCGATATGTATCGCCAAATTTGAGAAACTTTGAGTGGAGGCGTTTGGTGGAATAGCCCTGTTTTATAAGTTTCTGTAACAATGTTTTGTGACGTTGATTAAAATCGTCACATTTAACACAGGATCTAGCAAATGCTACTAAGCGAGATATGTATACGCCATATGCAGGTCCCACTGGAATATTACTGTCCAGAAATGGATAGTTTACTATGTCGAAATTGTAGTCATCTCTTTTGTCATAAAGTCGACGAGAGAGAATGCCCGCTTCATTTTTATAGAGATATAGATCTAAATATGATGTGCCTGTAGGGCTGTCTGTAGTTTCCTTCAAATCCAGTGAAGGCGGATATATATTCTTCACTGCGTCATTTATATAGCGATTATCCACAGCGAGAAGATCGTCTATATAGCGTTTGGTGAATGAGAAGGAACGGGCTTTGAATGGATCCGTTTTTGAAAACGCCTGCATATAGTCATATTCATAAGAGAACAGATACAGGTCAGCCAACAGGGGTGCACAATTAATACCCATTGGAATATCTATATGCTGCTGATATATTGTGTTGCCAAGTTTCACATAAATATTTGTAATGAGAAATTCAAGCAACTCTATAAACAAAGAAACATCCCATGAATGACATCTCTTGTGTGTAGTACAGCTAAAGAATGCTTTATGGCTTCCCAAATTAATATATCTACGATCAGTTTTCTTGAACACAGATACTATTAATGAACTTAGACGGTCAATAAGGTCCTGATGAGGGATTGTAGTATAGAGAGTCGAGAAATCCCATGTGGATACATGTCTGTACGGTATGTGACCTTTAGCATCAAGTTCTTCCGTAAGACATTTTGAGTTTTTCAATATCCACATACATTCAACGCCAAAGTTCTTAGAAATAGTGGCGCAATACCTTTCCCAAAACGCTTTTACCTCCTGAAGAGCCCTCGCCAATAGCGTTGAAAGAAGCTTGGTGGTGCAGCTTCTAGAACCAGCTATGAATCTAGCTTTGTATGGTGTTTTATTCATTTTGGGAGTCCAGTATAGTTTTCGTATGTCGTTATGATTGGCTGGAAGACAAATATCTCTTTCCCTGAGAAACTGTTTGTGATTGTTAAATAAATCTTCCAGAGTAAATGCAGTTTGGGAGTAAGTAGACGTATTTGATGAAGATATGTCTACACTCAATTCTTTAACCAGCACCTGGTAATAGTAATATTTACATATGAATATTATATTATTCGGAGCTTAGTCTGCTGGGACTATGACGAATTTACTCTGGAGATTTGCTAGAACTTCTTGCGAATTGGGGTTTCTCAGTACTTGTTTTGCTTGGGGAAGAGTACTTCTGTCAATATGGCGGATTGTTTCAACGACCTTGCGCTTGGTGAGGTCCAGCCAATCAGCGAGTACTGTAGGTTCAACTTTTTCTCGCTTAGACCAATCCATAACGTATTGTTCTAATGCAGACAGGACTATCTTCTGGTCGGCCTTCAGATTTATTCTTCTTGGCTCTCTATATTTAGGTCCTTTCATCAGGAGTAATTTCAGATCCTTATCACTCACCATATCAACAGAGCACCAGTCACAATATGTTTGCATGGTGTATAGATAAAGTTCGATGATTCACAATCGCAACTACAGCCTCCTGACGTGTATAAGTTCCAGTCAAACTCCTTTACAGCATTGGAGTAATTGAATATTTTGGTGGCTATAGATTTAGTATGCTTATATGAAATGCAAGGAGGTTCTGTGAACTTAAAATAGTTTGGTACAGCGTTGCGTACCTCTGGATCATTCAGGATTCGAGGTAAACTAATGATGTCCAGTCCTTTATCTAAGTAGTTGAGTTTCAAGAAAAGCCGATCTTGAGATGTTTCGATTATGTTCACTGGACGATACAACCGAAAATACGCTACATCTTGACATACTTTACTGATTGTTGGTGATATTATATTTCCTGAAGACGCAGATTGCTGTATATCTCTGGCTCTTTGATCTAAAGCTCTCAGAGGTAACGCATACAGAACTGTACGTAAGCTATGTGTACTATTGGGTGTGTTAGTTAAACCCACTAAGTAATTAGCAAGTTGTTATAGACGCAAGTGTTATAGAATATCAAATAAATCGGTGTGTTCTAACGCTGAAATTGATGTCCATTGTATAAGGAGAACACATAAATTAACCACAAAAATAATATCTCGATATTTCCTGTAGCTTGGAAGATTGTGTCATTCGCGATTTTTCAGAATAAATAGTTTTCAGTTCCGAATCGATGGCTTACAGTTACACGCATTCAAAACTCAGCCAGTGATGCCGAATCTCATGCAGCCGGAAAAAGACTTAAATATAATTGAACATGTTTACCTCTTGCAGTCCAAAAGATTTGAAAGGGCTCAAATCATGATTATCATTTGCTTGCGGCTTTTGCCAAGATTGACCGATTCCAGTCTTCCCAGGGTGATCAAAAAATACCACGGGAAACGTGATTTTCCTGTCAAATTTCAATCTTAAGGATGTCCGCTGGTGGTTTTTGACTTGCCATTTTGCCTGTTTTTCTATTGGGTTATCTCCCTTCCCTAGGTTAAGAGATGGGGATTTCCTTTAAAAGCCTTCTAGCTGAGAATTTTGCACACCAACATCCATCCAATTTGCTAAATTTTGATAGACATTGTGATTATCTGCAAACAGTTAGAATATAAGAAAAAGTTACTATTTATATGAATTTTTCATGAATATGCTTCTAAACTAGGGCTATTCCCTATGCTTTCTGGGTTATCAAATTGAGCATGGGTCAGTCCACTTGACGTTCCCTACAGCTAAAAAATGCACACCAACCTATATTTTTTTCATTGTTTTTTCTCATATCACACAATTATGAATGCAACAACACACATTATTCAAAAAGTTAATTACTTTGATTTACCACCAGCGGACATCCTTAACTTCTTTAAATTCACTATTTAAATAAAGCAGACATATTTTCTTAAAGACTTAGACTAAATGTGGATTAAGTCGCGAACCAGAATTAACCCGACCCATATTTGACAGTGTCAGATTATTTCAAACCCATATATACCACTGTGTATTTATTGGAATGGAATAAACTGCATTTGTCATAAGAATCTGTGGGTTCTTAACTGCATTCAAACACATAAAACCTCGGAAAAGTATAAATAAAGACTGCTGAGACGATGCTAAATAACGCTGTTCCGACTGCACTCGCTAGCAGGATACGTCTCGTTTTCCGTCCATCACAGTTGACCGATCAGTGGATGTAACTCCACTAGGCGGGATCATAAAAGGCCTGCCTTCCATTCCCTACACAACAGTATTCGAATACTAATATTTGGAATATCTCCATGACTGTGGTTTATTTCTTCTTCTCTTCATAAGGTCAATTCACGGTACATGAAGTTTTAACTCGGTCTGATCACGGGTTCTCGTTAACATGGGGTGAAACTGTCGACAAGTGCTTTGCTTGACTGGCATGACTTTGAGTTAATTCTGAGAAACTTATTAAACTTATTCTTCAATCTTGTACTCAACCTGCTGCTGAATTGAATTAGCCAGTGACACTTGATATGTCATTGAATTATTTTTGTTTAAAGTCAGCGATTAGAGACAATATAGTGTGTGAAAATTCGAAACTCGGCTCCTCACGGGTTCTTGAGCACAGCTTACCTTCGATTTGGTTACTTGCCTCTACATCATTCATCCACGATGCCATCACATATGAGCAGTATACAAAAATAAACCGTTAATATTACGATCTGTTTTATATCATGTATACTTCACTTTGTGAAGATCATTTCCTCTGTTTGTTCTAAAATGTGTTAGATATCGCGTGTATGTATTCATCTTATCACCATGTGATTATTTTATTGTAAAAAACTATATAAACATATAGATATTCTACTTGCACTTTACCATATAGTAGTTGAAAAATGTCTGGTGCCAGCAGCATCTCTTATTTTCAATATTATCAGGAACATATGGTGCATCCACCATCGACTGAAAACTCGAAAATTCTCTTTATCTGATAATCATAGATCATTCTAATTCAGTTTCGAAGAATACCGCCAATATTGAGAACAGATTAAGAACTTATGCCTCATGATTTACAACATTTCGACACAAGAATTAAAAAAATGTTTCTGTTTGAAAGCAGTCTTTTAAAGCTAGTGTATGGTTTTTAATTCTGATGGAATAAGCCATAGACAGTGGCAACATTATACATGAAAACGTAGATGGTCCTATGAGGTACAATACTACCTGACAATTCAATCTATGTTGGACAATCTAAGTTAACGTAAAATATAGAATAAAATGGTGCACCCCGCATCATACTGAAATCCCAAAAATTCCGAAGAATAAAAAAATATAAGGCATTAATATTGGCTTTATCTCTCTACATATAGTCGATATACTTCTTGCCTTTGAACGCATTCTGACAGCGTCCAATTAAATAATAACGTTTACGCGTTTACGCATATTTTACTAATATGATGTTAGGATTCTGCAATCTGCACTTATTCTGATAGGTCTGATAATCTCCCGTCTAAAGTGTGATCATTATCAAGCAATGTCTCATGATCTGGGAAACACATACATGTACATATGGCCATTGAGTGGGCCTGATCATCTCATACTACCCCCCCCCCCCCCCCCCACCACCTCCAGTTTGTCATAAATAGAGAAAATGATGAAACTAGTGCAATTATCCATGAAAAGTACTTTCTCTATTTTTGACAAATATGTACACATACATGATGGTCGATGAAAAATGTTTGTTATGGAGTTATTGTAATGGTTGTTGGTGGCATCTGCCTTCACGATCAATAAAACATGTCTCAAATAATTACGCTCTACCGAACTAGAACGCTTCAACGTTGTATTTATCGGTTGATATTGAATATCAGTAAAAACTATAACAAGACGCGGGTGAGGCGTAGGAGATTGATGATCGCTCGTAGCTTATGCTGCAATGATTGATCCGCTACGTTTTGTTGCATGATTGTTCTTTACGTAGAGGGGAATATCCAAGTAGCTCTCAATTCCTTAAAAATAACGGAACCGTGGTCCGGAAGAGGCAGAGGCCCATTGTTTTCAAGAAATGGATATTTACGATGATATTCCGTTACCTAAAACTCGCCCACAAACTCGTCTACGGGTTTAACGCCGACATTAATTTAACGATCACCACAGTAAATGTGCTGCAAGGCGAGAAGTCCTACATGTGACCCGGCCCACCAACTTAAAGCTTGCTCTACCGGAAGTGTCAATCCAGATATCCCGAGTGGGCAATTAAATTGATGTCGTATTAAATGAGGGTGGTTACGGCGTAATTTAACTGTATTATGAACCTGCCATTTAGTTGTCATGGATGTACGTTGCAGCACATGATAGAAGTGGTATAAAACGTCATTAGGTTTCAGCCCTTTTAGTAGAACACCGCAGGCCGACAATTCCCGTTTTTTCAACTCGCAACTCCAGCTGGTAATATGCAGATCACTTATCCCATCACTAAATTGGCCTGTGTATCCGCCATGTATATAAACGATTTACAAGCATATTATCATAAAGGAACGGGAGCCACAGAACTCGATCATATTACTACTTCCATCAAAGCTTAGTAATCTTATGTCATATATATGCGTCATAATAACATTAATATATGTACTGCATATTGTGATGCATGTGTTTCTCTTGAAACAGATGAGGCGAGGCGCATGTCCGAGTAACTTTTCATTCCGTGAAAAAATAATGGATCGCCGGGACAATAGAGTGACGTCACAAGTGTGATTTAGTGAAGTAAAATGGAGTTCACAGTACCTTGACAAAAATATGTACAAAAGTTAGCAGTTTTGTTGGGTCTTTCACGCCATCTCGAAACTGCTTTCACCCACAACAGAATATGAGCTTCAGTATACTACTTTACAACGAATATCATATGGATTAAGAATACTGATCAGCGATAGAGATTTGATATTATTGGAACATCATGATGTCATGATAACTGAAAATGACCGCTTCTCTATTACAGGAAACTAGGCTATATTTATGTATACTATGATTGTCTTTTTGAATTTGGTGCTAATGCTGTTATATGGGATATGGAATAGGTCTTTGGAATATGGACGCGGATATTCTTTAATAGACGACGACTGAATTATGGATGACGGACCAGACGCTTGTAATAAAAACAACAAAAAAAACGAAAAAACCCCCACAAATTTATCTGTCCCAAATATGTGAGGAATTATGAAATCTATGGCTAGTGACACTTTCTGGAATTTTGGCGCAATGGGTGTGGGGTAATTTCAGCAGTTATATACTCTGAATTTCCCCGCCATATATTATATGTCCATTTAAGCTTGTTCTTCAGACAGTAGGATATGGTTTGGTGTATTCCATGATTTTTTGTATGACTTATTAATTGATCAAAATTATAAAACTTTGCAATAGCTTGAATAAGATAAACCGAGTTGTGACTGAAATCTGCATTCCATTTCAAAATTGTTATCACTGATGAGATAAAGAGTATATTAGTTGTATGTGCAGACACAAATTGCATATCTGCATTGCCAGAACCCAGCCGATTTTTCGCCAAAAGTGTTAAGTAAAACGGGTTTTTGTATCATTATTTACGACGTGTTTGGTTATCAGAGTCAACCACCTCGCTGGGGGTCTAATAACACCCCAACCACCAGTCAGATTTTTGGACCGGATTCTGGGCCTTCGCGCACATCGCCGGAAGTGATATCATATATAGTCAAATAGATGTTTACCGAACATTTCGATTACTTTTCAAGTCTGCATAATACCTCTGTTGACCAAGCGTTAAAAAGAATTATCTGGAGATAATTTTCCCTGTTTATCTGGACAGAGCATATGAAAAGTAGTTCGCTCATGTGCACCGCTAAAGGAGTTGTTCGGCCGGATTCAAACTGAACCGTTCGTTCGTTGGTTTCCCCTATACGTCATAGCAACGTAGTAAAGGTCAACTTCCGCTATTGGTGGCAGGGATGGTAATGGAGCCTGCGAAATGGAGCATGCGCTGTGGGGAGGTTGTATCAGAGTGTGGATTTACTCACCGTATTTTATAGAATTGGGACATGTAGGCGTTGATACTTGTAGTATATTGTTTCATTTGTTGAAGCAATACTTTTTCTTGCCCCGAGATGAGTTTAATAATAGGTTCTAGCTAATACGACTACGCGATATTTGCATAGCTAGACCACATACATGTTTTTCCGAATATTGCTATTCATATGGAGGGTACTTGTTTAGAGGGTACGCTACAATAACGTGAACATGCAAGTAAAAGTTTATACCCCAAACAATCTTATCCTGTAGTCGACGTAAATGTGAGTTCGCGGCTGGTTGGATGGGCACGGGTTCCTGTTGCTTCAATGCATTTTGCTGAGAAGCAGCAGGAACTTGATGATATGGTGTCCAGCACTGTAATATCACTTGTCTTCATTGCACCATGTAAGCGTCTTGTTTGTGTCTTGTGTGCTGTCCTCAGTGTTTTATAGGGTAGATGGAGTGTGTCTGGTTCCATGCTGCTTCAAAGATTTCTTCTTTGAAGTAGCAGGAACGCAACTTGGCTGATTGGCGCTTAGTTGGTTCGTCGCGATATAGCTGAGATATTGTTGAAAGCGACGTTAAATTCTATTCACTCACTCACTCACTCTTAATTTCTTTCTCATGAAAGTATGAATGATGCTGTGTTGGTCAATCTACGATCGATGGATTATGCACCTTAGGGGGGGGGGGGGAGTATATATCGTCCACGGCGTTGGAAAACCAGAACTGTCCAGTATATTGTCAACATTTACATTGTATAAACATGACAAAGCGCTCCACGAATGCGAAGGATTGCTTTATGGACTTATTTGGACATGCATAGACATACATGTATACATAATTGAGTCGATAGAGGTCAATAAACCGGTGAGCATTGCTTTCTACGAATACTACCTTTCTTGGGTCGTTTCTTCTTTCTGACTGTTCCATAGTTCATCATTTTCCATCAGATGACATGATAGGGCTACATCTTCGCTCTGGAATATTTGTATCTAATACCGCTCAAGCCGGTGCTAGGGGCAGTGTGTGAATGTCATTCAATATGTCCAGATGAACAGCTACAATAAAAGCGTGGTTGGGATACAAATCATCACAGGGATCACTTTTGGTGATGTTTTTAGAAGTATGCAATCAGTATATTATTTCTGTGGTCATATGACTTCTTGTCAGTACTCCGGCATCGTTGTCCACCACCAATTCAATGTTGCGTTTACTTGTTGCCTGTACACGTATTTGAAGAGATTCTGCTGGTGGACGTTTCGTCCCGGAGTCTTGCCCTCTACACAAAGCACTGTGATTGTTGTGTTGTCACGTGTAAACATGGTGGAAAATGAACCGCCTGGTCGGCGTTCATGAATTTGCTCTGAATATGAACTTGCATTCGATAAATACTCCCACGTTTGGGCCGTTTTACTATCTGGCGGTCATCTTCATTTTCCAACAGATGACTTGATAGGGCTATTACATCATCGCTCTGAAATATTTGTATCTAATACCACTGAAGCCGGTGCTAGGGGCCGTGTAGTCATCTCATTCAATATGTCCGCATGAAGAGCTACAATAAAAGCGCAGCTGGGATACAAATCATCACAGGGATCACTTTTGGTTCTCGTGATGTTTTTGAAATATGGAGTCAGTATATTTGTCTGTGAGGTCAGATTACTTCTTGTCAGTGCTCCGGCATCGTTTTCCATCACCCCTTTAATGTTGCGTGTAATTAACCCTACCTGACATGCTGGGGAGGGGGGGGGGCTTGGGGGGAGGGGGGAGCTGGGGGGAGGCGCTTCCCCCATTGTTGTTTTTTTGCACCAGGACGACAAAAAAATGAGAGCTGAAACTCCGTGACTTTTTAGATTATCATATTGGGGTCATTTCGAGAGTATTTGCCTGACCCCCGAGCGGAAGATCATGGGTAAATTCCAAATGGCGGCCTTGTGGGGGTACCAAAAAAGTGATGTATTCTTCATATTTTTTCAAAAATTACGCAAAAATTCAGCATCTTGATTCAACGCGGTTCTATGCGTTTTACTGAAACCATATGTCTTAGTAACGCCAGAAAACACTCCCTGATTCGTTTCCCCTCCCTCTCCTCCCACATTAACCCTACCAGGCCTGGGGGGCCAAAACACCCCCTACCAAACTTTCTACGCTATCTCCGGAACGCCAAAAGGTGGAGAGCTAAAACTCGGTAACGTTATATGTTATCATATTGCTGATATAGCCTCATGAGCAGAGGATCATGGGTAAATTCAAAATGGCGGCCGTGTGGGGTACCAGAAAAAGTGATGTTTTCGCCATATTTCTTCAAAATTTTTGCTTTTCTGTATGGAAAAGTGGGTACAACTTATTTTATTTCATATCAGATTATCATTTACCAATTTATCATGCAGTTTTTGCGCTGAAAATCAAAAATCAAAAATTCGAAAATTTTCACCGAAAAATCGTCCAAAAATGTTCTTTTTGAAATTGACGTCGCAGTGACGTCATTATGGTGGCCATCTTGAATTGTTTTTACATTTTGTTGTAGACCTTGACCCAAAGATATATTGTGGTAAGTTTTAGCCCTCTAGCCTTAGCGATAGCGAAAATATGTAGGGGGCACTTTCGCCCCCCCCCCCACCCTTCCTCAGGTTGCGGTACATCCCAAATCGCCCAGGCCAGATAGGGTTAAAGCACGATAGCGCCTTCATACATTATTTTGCAAATTTAGTGACGAATATCACACAATAATAGCAATCTATGAAAGCAGCGTTTCGTATATTGTGTCTAATTCCTCTCAGCCGTGGCTAGGTTCATCCGTCGTCCACAGATGAATTTCCACTAATAATCGAAATAACTTTTTCATACTACAGTTGGCATAAATTTCATACATGAATGGAATAAAAAAAAAGATGGTTTCCTGCAAAATATAAGTGGTAAACAGCTTGCAATGATATCCAAATCCACTGATGAATACCTCCAATAAAAAAACCCCTAAAATCAAGAATCAATGAAAGCGTCCGAGCATTTGATCATGTAATTCGATACATCAATATCACAGATGTTATTACAACAGAAGCACCGTGACGTCTTGTCGGCATCATTAAAAATCAACTTGTGTAATTGATATCTTTCAATGATGGTGTCATGTGCATAATGTATTCCGATTATTGATCCTGGAATTATACATGGAATGAAGATACTTATTCCATGCTCCGCGCGAACCAATCAGTAAACATTTTACTATCAAGTTGCAGAGGAAATAACGATAACTAACGTCATGGGCAAGGGAGATAATCAGTAATGGGAATGCAGGGGAAGAAGTATTCGCAAGGATGAAACGAAGCTGTGATAGGTGAATATAGGGTAAGGGAGCGTGGCTTTCCTATCACAGCTCGGAGTGAACGTAGGTTAAATGTACTAAATGTGGCGATAAAAGTTGACCTTCCGATAAATGCCTTTTCGCAATCTTTCCCTGACGGAAATAACGAAACGGGAGAGAAAAAATATGCCAACTTGATACAGTTTGACCGACCTGAGCTTCTTTGACCATGTACCATCTCTGATGACTGTTTTGATACTGACAAAATGTGATCAAATGTGTTGGGGAAAATTGACTGATTTTCCCGTTTTGGCGCCTTTCTGACATGTTGTAAGAATATGACCTGCGCTATTTTTTATCTCGTGACCTTTCTGATCACGTGAATAAACACACGTCGCTATTGGTTTAAAACCGGCAAGGATCGATTTCTGGTGCCGTCAGCAAAAGGGTCAACCACATTCTGCGCATGTCCCTGTCAACTATGGAGAAAGAAACGCAACGGTTTTGTTGACAAAATCCGTGTTTGAATGCAGATTCCATCTAATTAAAGGAGTCATTAGATGGTTGTCATAGTGCTGGAGATGCCAAATTATATTATTTTTTCGATAAAATGCTTTTCTTGCCTCTGTCTCAATTCCCCCACGCCGTGTGCAGTTAAAGATCTCGAGCGACTGACGTCTTTACTTAGTTCTTTTCATTTCGGGCCCTATCAATGATTCGGGCTAAGGGGTCCGATTCAGCAACAACAGCCAAACAAAACACCAAAAAAAACCAACAGACTCCTTAGCCGATGTTTTCGGGCTTCTTTTAGGGCATTACAAGTCTTACAGTATGCATGCACAATGTTCAAAAGAGCGTAAATTATATATAGTTAGTTAAACTTCTCATGCGTGTAAATGCATAAATAACAAATACATATCTAATATAATATAATATAATGCTGTCTTTATTTTTAGAGGATTCTACACAGCCCACGGGCTACAAATGTGGTTTCCACTACAGTAGATATATACATAATATCGATGACTGGCAAAGATTACCTAAACACTTATGTAGAATATATGATGTTTTCGTCTGTTTGCATAAAAATAACAATGCAAAAGGGCATTGGGCTATAGACAACAATAAAAACAATTATTATTATTCTCCGAAAATTGAAAACGAAAAAGGCAGCATCGGATTATTTGACCGTAACCATCTAATACCCGCTTAAAACTCTCAGAAGCAAACAGCTTCAAATAGTTTTGTATTTTCTTCCCAAGAAAACGATTTGTCGCCAGGTAATAGTGACCAGATAAGAAATCTAAATACATAAAGTAGTGTATACCAGGACTAATGATATTTACAACTTGTGTGATGAGGGCTTTACGCGGGGCAGCAAAAATCCGGTAATATATAAAGGAGTGTTTGGCAATGTCATGACTGAAATCACAGATGTGACAGTTACATGATAATATTGTACTTATACAGCTGGTGGTAGAGATGGTTTAAGCCCATACGTATTCTACAGTAATTAGTAACCGAAGGGCCATATGAATACGAAAATAGAGGATTACTTTCGATTCAAATACATATATGAGTCGTGTATATATTTTCAGTGATGTTTAATGACCCGGTAGACCCCCAATAATCAAATTTTGACGTTTATATCAAACCCGTAGAATTTAGTCGATCAACCTACGTAGTATTCGTAGATACTTGAAATTGAATTAAGAGCGACGTAGGCGAAACACAAACGAACGCGACATCCTGCGGAAAGGCATTCACTTACCGAATGCGTGTCTGAAAACGAAATGGTGAAAGAGATGGACAGACGGGCGGATGGAGAGGCTGAATCTGCCATAGATCACCAGATAGATAACTAATCTAACCAGTTATATGGGCATAATACGTATGAAAGAGTATTAATGGGTGTGAATGTCCTTATACATTTCCTCAAATGGTCGTAAATGAAAATGAAGATATGCATCACAGTTTTGGGGTATTTGGGTTATTTTTGGGTATAGACTTGACGTACTCAAAATAGTTCGGTCAAAAAAGACCCAAAATACCCCAAAACATGGTCTATTTGTGCCAATCCTTTTGACAGTGTTTTATTACGAAGCCCGTTTTAGTATATATTAATAACGAAGCAGAGATTAGCAAGAGTGCGCCTTAAAGTGTGGAAGCGTGTCGAACGGGTCTCGTAACATTATAAACGACAATAAACATTCCTGGACCGTGTGGCTAGAAACATGGATGCAAGATGATCATATTCTGTAAAATAGATTTATTCATACTTACAATATATATATAACCATGATGAAAAGAATGAACTTCGAGGCATAGCCAACTAGAAAATATACATTTAACCCATAGCTACCAAACCCAATATTGTACGTCTTCACTGGTCGGAATCTTGAAGTCAACTCTCTGTATGGAGATATCAAACCTGTCTGAATTCAGACGTCGCGGGCCTCAATATGACTGATCAAAGGCCACTCAAAAGAAGTCGGTGATTGGCTGGATAATTGTGATTGACACTTAATAAAGTTGACGTATTCTATGGGCGTGGCAGCTACAAGTCAATTAAACAGTTACAGCCGCGCGTATTGCATAATCGTGGTGGTTGAAATATGGATGAATAAACATGAGAGATTTAACCCTTAACATACACCTCCCCTTTGAAAAACGCGTGACCCACGCGTGAAGAAACATTTGCTCTATAGAATATAAAATTATTACACCACGATTAATGAATATGCACCACAGTATACAAGATGATATATAATCCTACCTAAAAGCCCGGAGCGAGAAGAACAATAACAGTTTCAAACGGAAACTGGTAATTTAAGTGCTCCTTGTTATTAATAATTTTAATACTCCCGCTCCAAAAACCTGAAACCGTATTATCGATATATTGTATCTTCAGGAAAAGCGTAAAGTGTACAATCATTCTATTGAAGGGCTTGATAATTTGTCCCTACCTAAAGCTGAAAAGGAAATGCTGAAAAAGAAAAACAATACCATGGACCCTATGAGAAACCCTATATCGAAGCGGATTATTTTGTCAAAAGGTTATCCCCAATTTAGATATGCTCCCACTCGACATGTACACAAACACCAAGTCTGTTCTAGAATTTATCAACGGGTCCACAAAACAAATAAACATACAATTGATATATATACAGAATACGAAACGTGATCAATTAATAATCGCGGTAAATTTGGTTGAACAATTTATAAAATACGCGGCAAGTGTAAGCGATTGGCAATAAGATACGGGACGTTTTGATAAACATCAGATTGTATAATTGTATAATTAATAAATTAAAGATTGTGTCCAGTCCTTGAAATACTGTTCATTGAAAGTTCACACAATTATACGGAAAGTTTATATGGAAACGCTATCGCGAAATCTTGTCATCTCGTCATTCAGTGGTTCTCGTCTATGGATACTCGTCTGTGTGGATTGCCTACATGCATCTTCATCTCTAATATGCGTCCCCGTATAGCGTAAAACTCCTAAATCATCTGTATGGTACACGTAGCCTCAACAGCCCCCCGGTTTCCAGCTGGCCCTGAAGAACCAATAGAAACGGGATCTCGATACACTATAAAAACAAAAGAAACGACCTCGTCAACAGAAGGATTATCAATATAGGGAATGCAATCATAGGCGCTCACCTAACAATGATATCGAAGGGTCCCTAAGGAATCCCTTATAAATAATCGTCTTAAAACAAAAACACTTCACAAGAAGGAACCTCGGTCAGGCCTCATTGGGGCACCCAGACCAAGTCCTTATAAAATAAAATAAAACATGCCGATATGGCAATTTCGAGCATGACTGAAAGCTGACGTTATAATACCAACAGGACATGCTACACCGGTTTATCATATTGTATAGATTCAGATATGCATGGAATTCACAAGATGATTGACAAATATTTTAACTTCCATAAAATGTCAATTGCGATACTCAATTAACATGACAAGATACGACAAACCATTTCCGTTTGACCTGAAACTAGAAATTATAATTAACTGTGACTGTATAGGAGTGGGTCCACATTTCGTCAATATCGTCAATCTTCCGTCAACGTAAACACACATTATTCACATGATATAAACGACCAGGTGTTCTGAAAAGATAACTCGGCACACACATTAATACGCTAACAACACAAAGCAAGAAACAAACAAACACTTAGATTTATCACTTGTCTCTACACTCAAAACAAACTAAATGAGCACTTACTCAATGATAAATAGATCTCGTCAATTAAAATCGTCTTCATAGGCTGCGAAGGGAATATATCTCATAAGACTTACACCCGAAAGAATACTAAGAGAACTTAAGATACTGGCATCATATAAATTCACGCTCTTAAAGAAAAACCTATGAATACCGGTATTTTAGACTTTTGAAAGTTTAAGTCTTATGCGGATCTGTGCTCTACCAAACGTGATTACTCATGCGAGAGACACCAGAAAAACATGAAGAATATATCCAATATGAAATTTAACATAGAAAAATACAATGGACAAAGACAAAGTTGACTTTTCTGGAATGACAACTTACTATAATGTGAAAACCCGTGAACCTGTATGAATATTTATCTGCGTGATCAACATGAAAATGTATTCATACGAATCATGTATCTCGGATATAAACACCCAGTTCTGAATTCAGTGTCTTAAAACTATAATGTTGAATGTACTTTCTTTTGCTTTTAACACGAAGTTGATTTGATTGATTCTGAACATATTACCATGAAACTGCCCATGCAAATTCATAAGCAAAACATAAAAAAAAACCACACGTAAATGGTTCCACAAAAAGTTAAAATAGAGGGCTATATATACTAGGTGAAAGGAAGTTATATACACAAAGGAAGAATAAACTTGAAACACAAAAAGCTTTGTCCAAGTGGCACAAAAGTGAATATCTACAAACATGATCAGCATTCAGCACTTGACTTCAGCACGGACGGACGTCCTTTTAACTTTCTCTGCACTTTGGTGTTTTTATGCACAGTTTTATTGTAGTTTTTTAGATTAGTATCGCTAGGACTGATAATGTAGTTCATCAGTATCGTCTTTTATTATCCAGTCGTGCCTTTTAAAGTCATTTTTATTCCAGCTTAGCATAGAATTTTTTTAATTTTAATTTTAATTTTAATTAATTTTTTTTTACATTTTACCTGTTGCGATTTTTTTACATGCATTTTAATACTCTTAATGAGGTGCCGCTCTTTAAAGGGGGAAATTACGAAAGTGAACTGAACTGAACTGATCCCAGTTGAATAAACATTGAAACAACAATGCCAAACGACTCTGTAGCGGCCATCCATTAACACATACATGTTAAGACCTCAAACCTTTCAATCATTCAGACCGGGAAAGTTAAATTCTTTTCAACTACCAGACTGCGATTCTTATCTGGCGGTACATTTTCCTGACTCTTTCTGTTCGCCGTAACATTTGAATAAACCAATTTAATGTTTCGATACGGTAATGGGATTGCGTGGCACTTATATGCGCCAAACAAAAGATAACCTACAAAAGCGATCCCCTGAAACGGCCAAATGGTAAATGCATTAGCAAGCACGAAAAGAAGTACCATTGACTTTACCAAACGGGTTGTGTTTCCAGAACTAGAATTCTGACAATGGGAAAAACTGTGCAACTTATGAAGTTTCTCAGGGACCGGTTTCTCTGATTCTCTATCTACCACACCTTCTACAAAATGCACGGAATTAATATTGACTGTTTCTTTTTGTGAAAAATTCAAAACATCTGAACAATCAGATTCGCGAACTTTCAACTTTTGATCAAAATGAAAACTCAGTGGAAAACTATCAGCTGTACAACGTGTAGCTAAGGGCGGATGTGGCTGTGAAACAGAAATGACCTTCATTTCGGAAACCCTTCGGCAGTTATCTGAATCAGACATTTCTGATTTCGAATTTGTTTGAGCAAATTCAGAATTTAAAATGGATGAAGACGAAATACCACTAGAAACAGAAGAGGTTTCTACTATGGGACAATGTTCATGATCGAATGAATCCGACTTTTCTACATTCTTTCTCTCTGAAAACTGCTGAGATTCTATGGATTTGGAAGATCGAATCCGGTACCGACAATTAGATTCGAAATGGGATTTTCGCTTACAAAATTCACAATACCTTAGTTTGCGCGAAGACGAATACGCATATTTCCTTGATTTAATCTCCGACTTCAGTTTTAAAATTTCTTCGTTTTGCCGATTACAAGTAGTATGCAAAGAAATAATTTGATTCGCAAATAACTTTCGCTGATTGGATACCTGTGAATGTAATTCTGCAATCTGTTTCTGGAGATCCATCAATGAAACTTGGTCGTCAATATTCATATCTTCAACTCAGAGAACATTTTTTTCGAATACAGATATGCATTGTCGCTAACAAAGGAATAAGAATTCATACTCACCTGTTTTCCATTTTCTTTGTCTCATCACAAGAATAAACTATCTCACAAAAAACAACCAACTTGCAAATTTCTGCCACAATAAACCAGCTACTGATACCATTCTATTACGAAGCCCGTTTTTAGCATATTAATAACGAAGCAGAGATTAGCAAGAGTGCGCCTTAAAGTGTGGAAGCGTGTCGAACGGGTCTCGTAACATTATAAACGACAATATACATATTCCTGGATCGTGTGGCTAGAAACATGGATGCAAGATGATCATATTCTGTAAAATAGATTTATTCATACTTACAATATATATATAACCATGATGAAAAGTATGAACTTCGAGGCATAGCCAACTAGAAAATATACATTTAACTCATAGCTACCAAGCCTAATATTGTACGTCTTCATTGGTCGGAATCTTGAAGTGAACTCTCTGTATGGAGATATCAACCCTGTCTGAATTCAGATGTCGCGGGCCTCAATATGGCTGATCAAAGGCGACTCAAAAGAAGTCAGTGATTGGCTGGATAATTGTGATTGATACTTAATAAAGTCGACGTATTCTAGTGGGCGTGGCAACTACAGGTCAATTAAACAGTTACAGCCGCGCGTATTGCATAATCGTGGTGGTTGAAATATGGATGAATAAACATGAGAGATTTAACCCTTAACACAGGACTATCTTCTGGTCGGCCTTCAGATTTATTCTTCTTGGCTCTCTATATTTAGGTCCTTTCATCAGGAGTAATTTCAGATCCTTATCACTCACCACATCAAGGTCACAGTCACAATATGTTTGCATGGTGTATAGATAAAGTTCGACAATTCACAATCACAACTATAGCCTCCTGACGTTTATAAGTTCCAGTCAAACTCCTTGACAGCATTGGAGTAATTGAATATTTTGGTGGCTATAGATTTAGTATACTTATATGAAATGCAAGGCGGTTCTGTGAACTTAAAATAGTTTGGTACAGCGTTGCGTACCTCTGGATCATTCAAGATTCGAAGTAAATTAATGATGTCCAGTCCTTTATCTAAGTAGTTGAGTTTCAAGAAAAGCCGATCTTGAGATGTTTCGATTATGTTCACTGGACGATACAACCGACAATACGCTATATCTTGACATACTTTACTGATTTTTGGTGGTATTATATTTCCTGAAGACGCAGATTGTTGTATATCTCTGGCTATTTGATCTAAAGCTCTCGGAGGTAACGCATACAGAACTGTACCTAAGCTATGTATACTGTTGGGTGTGTTAGTTAAACCCACTAAGTAATTTAAAGTGATATGATCGTGAATCATCGAACTTTCGCCAACCATGGCTGCGATGTCTCCGTTGCTGGGGTTTAAATAGTTGGGTAATGTTGGATATATTTGAACGGCGGTTTGTAGCATTGCCGAACCCACTGACATTATCATTTAAACCAAACGGAAACACTGACCCAAGTTCTAGTATCCAGAATAATTCCCGCTCTCGGATTTTTCTCTCAAATCCAAAGGGGGAATCCTTAGTAGATGGATAGACAACGTCTATGATCTGAGTACTAAAGTTATCCCAGCCATGGTCGGGTCCAGAAAAATGTTTACCTGTAAGCAATTGCTTTTTCCTAACGGATTTTCTGTGACCGTTCACCCTAATATGGAGTCTTTGAGTGGTCTTGCCAACATACTGTTGACCACACTTCTTACAGGAAACTAAATAAATACAGTTCGTAGTAGAACAACTAAGATCAACATACGAGTTAACAGAATATGAGTTACCAGTTAACGCGGAACTAAATGAAGCTGAAGTATTAAAGAGTGGACACGTGAGACATCCACGATGTCAACACTTAGAAATTTTGAAATTATTACATGTATAATTCGGTGCTAAACAATCATCAAGCGCAATATTACAAGGTTTGATGTCGTGGCCTTGCTTTGCTGTCAGAAATATATCCGTCATTTGGATTGAAAAAGATCTTAGTGCATTTCGAACTATTAGAGACTCGGCCGAGAAACCTGCACTAAGGTTCCTCGGGTCTGTCTTAATATTATTTCTTTGTGTTGTATCCATTATGAGATCTGGCTAGGCATGCTTTAGGAGATCGAGAGTGGGCTCTGTGCCTCGAGGTTGGGAACATGCTCCTGAGGGTGTTGGATAGGTTCACGAAGAATAGCAGGATGTGAGCCCTTGGAATAGCGTTGCGGAGAGCAAGGAACGGGGCACTGCCCTATACGTCATCGGAACTTGTGCAGTCGCCCAAACTGAGTTCATTTGTTACCAAGCGGCCGATTCTCGTGCCGATTTTGTTTCAGTTCATATCTAAAAGTGCGGTTATTCACGCCCCTCTGGCCGCTTTACGGGCACTTTACGGACTCCTTGACTTTATAGTTTATCATATTGGAGTCATTTTAGCCTATTTGTATATCCCCTGAGGAGAGGATCATGGCTAAATTCAAAATGGCGGTGACGTGGGGTACCAGAAAAGTGATGTTTTTGCCATATTTCTTCAAAATTTATGCTTTTCCGCGACGAAAAGTGGGCAAAAACTATTTTATTTCACATGACATTAATATTTACTAATTTATCATTCCATTTTTGTGGAGAAATTGTATAAATAAAAAATTCGGAAAATCCGACCGAAAAATCGACCCAAAAATGCCGTTTTTGAAAATGACGTCACTGTGACATCATCAAAGCGGCAAGCTTGGATTTTATTTACATTATCTGGTAGATCTTGACCCATGAGTATAGTGTGGTAAGTTTCAGCCCCCTAGCTCAAGGGGTAAGAAAAATAATTAGTGGGGGCCATTTCGGCCCCCCAGGCCAGGACACGTCCCAAAAAGCCCAGGCCATATAGGGTTAATGTACTGTATGGCAACGGTTAAAGCGAATTGCGAAGCATGGCAGACTCGGAAGCAAAGATCGAAGAAGTTTAGACCAGTACTGTTTGCGTGAGATGTGCAATGTATGTTAAAGAAGCAGAATTTCCATAAAATATTAAAGTTTACGGCCTGGTATGAAGGAAAATATGGGTCATCATAGTTTTTACTTTTTCATATGTTTAATTATTATAACGCTAAAAATATAATTCCAGAAGCAAAGACCGATCTCTCTCTGGAGTAGAGCATCCTCGCGAGCCAGTGTATGAATCGATCTGTAAGGATCGATACTCTGTCTTGGTTAGTGTACTCATAGCAGTTCTGCACAAAAATAGAGCAAGGGGTTTCCTCTAAATCAAACCAATCAGTGAACGTGCTAAGCTAGCTGATTACGCCAATCTTCTGCGAGGTAATAGATGTGACAGGTTTGAATTTTTTTGCTGGTCAAACTATTTTGATGTCAGGCTAAAATACACATCGGAAGTCAAAGCAAAAACCGCAGGCTTGAGATACCGACATGCTAATTTATAACAAGTGCAGGGGATGAAATGTACGAGATTTTATAACAGAGGCAACGACTCAAAAACACATTGTGGGGAATTAGGATTTACCTGGACTTGTGAAGATACAGCAGAGAGGTCCCATATGGCCCTAGTGGAGGAGAAGGGTGGAACACATCCCGGGGACAATTGTCCATTGGGGTTGGAGGAGTCGGGGGCGTGTATTGACTGGTGGTTCAAGGTGTTACAATCATGAGATAGATGTCAACAACTGAATAAATAATCACCCCGGTCCTTTCAGCTACAAGATTATAGCCACTAATGACTTTTATAGCTCGAAATAACAAAATACTCCGTACATTTCACAAACAGTTGAGTTGGAGTAAAATAACATTCGACAGTTGAACGATCTGACGATGACGTGGAGGCTGTTGTTGTTTCAAATAAACAACGAAGAGAGAAACCATCAGGAAATCAGAAATTGAGAATACGTACCTGTATTGTCCGCCTTCGATTCTTCCCAGTCTTTCTGATGCCTCCTTGGTCTGAATAATCATATCCGCCAAATTGTAACATCGCAAATTATGTTGTTGTTGTCGTTATTTTGGAAATTTATCGCGTGGCTGTTCACGGTAAAACATTTCGGAATCAGCTCATACTGCGTGCTTCGACTAAAATAGTTTTTATATTCCTTTTGAGGGCAGACTTTATCTATACACCATGCAAATATATTGTGACTGGTAACATTGATGTGGTGAGTGATAAGAACCTAAGATTACTCCTGACGAAGGGAGCTAAATATAGAGAGCCGAGAAGAATAAAGCTGAAGGCCGACCAGAAAGTAGTCCTGTCTGCTTTGGAACAGTACGTTATTGATTGGTCTAAGATAATCCTACAGTACTCGCTGATTGGCTGGACCTCAAAAGCAAGCTGGTTGAAACAATCCGCCATATTGACAGAAGTATCCTTCCCCAAGCAAAACAAGTACCGAGAAACCTCAATTCGCAAGAAGTTCTAGCAGATCTCCAGAGTAAATTCGTCATAGTCCCAGCAGACAAAGCTCCAAATAATATAATATTCACATGTAAATATTACTATTACCAGGTGCTGGTTAAAGAATTGAGTGTAAACATATCATCATTAAATACGCCTACTTACTCCCAAACTGCATTTACTCTTAAACATTATTTAACAATCACAAAACGTTTCTCAGGGAAAAAGGTATTTGTCTTCCAACCAATCATAGCGACATACCAAAAGTATATTGGACTCCTAAAATGCATAAATCACCATACAAAGCTGGATTCATAGCTGGTTCAAGAAGCTGCACCACCAAGCTTCTTTCAAGTCTGTTGACGAGGGTCGCTCAGGAGGTAAAAGCATTTTGGGAAAGGTATTGCGCCACTATTTCTAAAAGCTCTGGCGTTGAATGTTTGTGGATATTGAAAAACTCGAAATGTCTTACGGAAGAACTTGATGCAAAAGATAACATACCGTACAGACATGTATCCACATGGGATTTCTCGACTCTCTATACTACAATCCCTCATCAGGACCTTATTGACCGTCCAAGTTTATTAATAGTATCTGTGTTCAAGAAAACTGATCGTAGATATATTAATGTCGGAAGCCATAAAACATTCTTTAGCTCTACTACAATACATCATATCATGAATGGGGATGTTTCTTTGTTTATAGAATTGCTTGAATTTCTCAATAAAAATATCTATTGGAAATTTGGCAACACAACATATCAACAGCATATAGGTATTCCAATGGGTACTAATTGTGCACCCACCCTTGATCGCTGATCTACATCTGTTCTCGTATGAATACGACTATATGCAGGCGTTTTCAAAAACCGATCCATTCAAAGCCCGTTCCTTCTCATTCACCAAACACTATATAGGCGTATACATATCTCGCCTAGTAGCATTTGCTAGATAATGTGTTAAATGTGACGATTTTAATCAATGTCATAAAATATTGTTGCAGAAATTTATAAAACAGGGTTATATCGCCAAGCGCCTCCACGCAAAGTTTCTCAAATTTGGCGATACATATCGCATGCTGATAGGAAAATACGAGCGTAGCTTGCAAGATCTATGGCGTTACGTTTCGTAACTTGTGTCTACTTCTGCTTAACCCGAGGCTGGGGGCCGTATGAACCCATGCACTTCAAGATCCTCATGGTGCTCATATGAACAAGCACAATCAAAGCGTGACTGAGATACACCATTCTCTAGATAACGACCTTAGAACGATTATTATGGATTAAGAATACTGATCAGCGATACGGATTTTATATTTTTGGAACATCATGATATCTTGTCGGCATCATGGAAAATTGTTGACCGCTTCTCTCTTGCAGGGAACTAGCCTATGTTTATGTATACTATGATTGTCTTTTTTGAATTTGGTGCTAATACTGTTATATGGATATGGAATAGGTCTTTGGATTATGGACGCGGATATTCTTTAATGGACGACGGCTGAATTATGAATGACGGACTAGACGCTTGTATCTTTAAAATGATTCTAAAAAAGAGAAGATGTTTGTGTGCGATTATTGAATGGGGTTTGCGCCATTCAATAAATTTAAGTGGCTACAGGTTCATCTAACCAATCACAGTGAGCGTTTTAAAACGGTCACTTGGTAGCAGGAGTCAGGGACCATGCAGTTACTATGAAACCAACTCCTCACAGTATCACCTATGTCTTGTGCTTATATCTGGATGGTTTCGCAGGCTGGGGAAGAAATCATGATTGCCGAATGCTCATTTTTAGCGGCTGCTTTTATACTAGTGTGAGCCTTTGATAGATTAAATCTATATAAAATCAGGTTATAATATTATATCGTTATGCGGATTTCGGTTCTATTTCGGTGTAGCCCGGTGTCCGCCCAGAACAGACAATATTCGATATTACACATAATAATTCTTTTCTCATTCATTTGATATTTCGAGAAATTTTTTTTTGACTGTGTGGACGTTTTGGATATAAAAATAAATACGAATTCAATATAGAATATTGCAACTCTTCGCCTTCCATAATAAAATTGGTCATATATAGGGCAAAACTGGTTCAGGACGAGATATGTTCATCATTTTGCTGTGTTTTGAGAGAATAAAAGTTAGTTTGATACATAACTTTTCGAGCAGACTATGGAAGCGCTACTCATATGTCCAAATGTACAGAGAGATTTTCGCACATTTAGCAACATGAGTGATGCTCATCGCTCAAAGTTTTATTTGACCGGTGTACAGGAACTCGGCATGCCGCTTTCTCAAATATGGGACTAATTCAAATTACAAGCATCTGGTCCGTCATTCATATTTCAGCCGTCGTTCATTAGAGAATATCCGCGTCCATAATCCAAAGACCTATTCCATATTCCATATAACAGTATTAGCACCAAATTCAAAAAGACAATCATAGTATACATAAACATAGGCTTATTTCCTGCAAGAGAGAAGCGGTCAACAGTTTTCCATGATGCCGGTAAGACATCAATTCATCCTGCGGAATTATAGTTGATTGACTGGCGCTGATTTTAGAGTAACATCTGTCTTGACAGTTCTTTTATCATATCCATTGTTAATGGAGTGTCATGGTATTGTAGACACTGTGGATATTTCTAGAATAATAGTCACGTATTATGTGAGTCATCCATCTGGAATTTTCTCGAAGTCGTGACCGATTTATCGCAAGTAAATGTCGATTATCATAATTGCAAATGGCCGAAATACGAAGAAACCCGTATGACGATGGTAAATGGATCACAGAGCCATCTACACATAGACCTGTATACATACTGTTTGTGGGTTAATCCTTTTCGAACTTTCTAGAAGCTGTTGTGATCGTATCTGGGTTAAATCATACGTCATTGCTGTACCGGTGGAAGCTTCATAGAGTATAAATAGCAGGACAATTAGTCATTCTAGGAGGATTCAAACGGCTTTTCTGTGGGTGCAATATACTGTCTTACCTTTGTCTGAAATTACGGACTGCTGGATTGTATATTCCTGTGAATCGACTGGTGACGTTATGTTATCTACGTAAATGAACTGACGGAAACTGGACAACAGCTGGGCGGTGTTGAACTATCAAAATACAGGAACGCGATTTCTG